>PISX010003543.1:0-135629 GCA_004024625.1 Mellivora capensis
TTTCTGATGGAGGCATAATACTCCATAGTGTATATGGACCACATCTTCCTTATCCATTCGTCCGTTGAAGGGCATCTTGGTTCTTTCCACAGTTTGGCGACCGTGGCCATTGCTGCTATAAACATTGGGGTACAGATGGCCCTTCTTTTCACTACATCTGTATCTTTGGGGTAAATACCCAGTAGTGCAATTGCAGGGTTATAGGGAAGCTCTATTTTTAATATCTTGAGGAATCTCCACACTGTTCTCCAAAGTGACTACACCTACTTGCATTCCCACCAAGCGTGTAAGAGGGTTCCCCTTTCCCCACATCCTCTCCAACACACGTCGTTTCCTGTCTTGCTAATTTTGGCCATTCTAACTGGTGTGAGGTGGTATCTCAATGTGGTTTTAAATTGAATTTCCCTGGTGGCTAGTGATGATGAACATTTTTTCCTGTGTCTGATGGTCATTTGTATGTCTTCATTGGAGAAGTGTCTGTTCATGTCTTCTGCCCATTTTTCGACATGATTATCTGTTTTGTGTGTGTTGAGTTTGAGAAGTTCTTTATAGATCCTAGATATCAACCTTTTGTCTGTAGTGTCATTTGCAAATATCTTCTCCTATTCCGTGGATTGCCTCTTTGTTTTGTTGACTGTTTCCTTTGCTGTGCAGAAGCTTTTGATCTTGATGAAGTCCCAAAAGTTCATTTTCGCTTTTGTTTCCTTTGCATTTGGAGACATACCTTGAAAGAATTTGCTGTGGCTGATATCGAAGAGGTTACTCCCTATGTTCTCCTCTAGGATTCTGATGGATTCCTGTCTCACGTTGAGGTCCTTTCTTATACACTAACAATGAAAATACAGAAAGGGAAATTAGAGAATCAATTCCATTTACTATAGCACCATGAACCATAAGATACCTGGGAATAAACCTAACCAAAGAGGTAAAGGATCTGTACTCGAGGAACTACAGAACACTCATGAAAGAAATTGAAGAAGACACAAAAAGGTGGAAGACCATTCCATGCTCTTGGATCAGAAGAATAAACATTGTTAAAATGTCTATACTACCTAGAGCAATCTATACTTTTAATGCCATTCGGATCAAAATTCCACAGGTATTTTTGAAAGAGTTGGAGAAAATAATCCTAAAATTTGTATGGAATCAGAAGAGACCCCGAATTGCTAAGGAAATGTTGAAAAACAAAAATAAAACTGGTGGCATCACGGTACCTGATTTCAAGCTTTACTACAAAGCTGTGATCACCAAGACAGCATGGTACTGGCATAAAAACAGACACATAGACCAGTGGAACAGAGTAGAGAGCCCAGATATGGACCCTCAACTCTATGGTCAAATAATCTTCGACAAAGCAGGAAAAAATATACAGTGGAAAAAAGACAGTCTCTCCAATAAATGGTGCTGGGAAAATTGGACAGCTATATGTAGAAGAATGAAACTCCACCATTCTCTTACACCGTACACAATGATCCAACCATTCTTAAACAAAGTGGTCCGTAACTTCCAGGTGTTTGTTCCTTCCAAACTTTTCCTTGTGATTGAGTCCAGTTTCAAAGCATTGTGATCTGAGAATATGCAGGGAATAATCTCAGTCTTTTGGCATCGGTTGGGCCCTGATTTGTGACCCAGTGTGTGGTCTATTCTGGAGAAGGTTCCATGTGCACTTGAGAAGAAAGAGCATTCTGTTGTTTCAGGGTGGAATGTTCTGTATATATCTGTGAGGTCCATCTGATCCAATGTGTCATTCATTGCTCTTGTTTCTTTATTGATTTTCTGCTTGAATGATCTCTCTATTACTGAGAGAGGCGTGTTAAGATCTCCTACTATTAATGTATTCATACCAATATGACTCTTTATCTTGATTAATAGTTTTATTGTGTAATTGGCTTCTCCCATATTGTGGGCATAGATATTTACAATTGTTAGATCATCTTGGTGGATAGTCCCTTTAAGAATGATGTAGTGTCCTTCTGTATCTCTGACTACAGTCTTTAGTTTAAGATCTAATTTATCTGATATGAGAATCGCTACCCCGGCCTTCTTTTGAGGCCCATTGGCATGAAAGATGCTTCTCCCTCCCTTCACTTTCAGTCTGGGTGTATCCTTAGGTTCAAAATGGGTCTCTTGTAGACAGCACATGGATGGGTCCTGTCATTTTATCCAATCTGCAACCCTGTTTCGTTTTATGGGCGCATTTAGGCCATTCACATTGAGAGTGATTATTGATAGATACATTTTTATTGATGTTGTCTTACCTTTGAAGTCTTTCTTTCTGTAGATTGTCTCCATATTTCTGTTCAATGATATTCTTAGGATTTTTCCTGTTTTATAGAACCCCCCTTAATATTTCCTGCAGTGTTGGCTTGGTGGTTGCATACTCTTTTAAGCCTTGCTGGTCTTGGAAACTCTTTATTTCTCCATCCATTTTGAATGTCAGTCTTGCTGGATAAAGTATTCTTGGCTGCATGTTCTTCTCATTTAGTGCCCTGATGATATTTTGCCAGCCCTTTCTGTCTTGCCAGGTTTCTGTGGACAGGTCTGATGTTATTCTGATGGGCTTTCCTCTGTACATGAGGAGCCTCTTTGTCCTAGCTGCTTTCAAGAGATTGTATCTACAATTAAGATTTCTCAATTTTACTATCATGTGCCTTGATGTTTTTTTAGAATCTATCATCTGGGGCGAGGCCATTCTACCTCTAGTACATGAACCCTGGTTCCATTCGCGAGATTGGGAAAATTTTCATGGAGAACTTGTTCTACTATATCTTGTAGAATTCTTTCTTTCCCCATTCCCTTCAGGGATTCCAATAATTCTGATGTTGGAACGACATGGCATCATTTATATCCCTGATTCTGTTTTCATGGCTTCTAAGCTGTTTGTTCCAGGCTTCTTCCTGATCCTTTCTCTCTATCTCTTTGTCTTCCAGATCACTAATTCTATCTTCTGTCTTAGTTGCCCTAGCTTTTAGAGAATTTAGTTTAGATTGGAACTCATTGAGAACATTGTGAACATCATCCCTGGTGGCTTTCAGTTTTGCCCTAACATTGTGAACATCATCCCTGGTGGCTTTCATTTCTGTCCTAATCAATTCCATATTTTCATCCATGGCTTTCTCCAACCTAGCTATTGCCTGGATAATTGTTAGCCTGAATTCCCTTTCCGACATGTTGTCTATGTTGATAGCCATTAGCTCTGTTGCAGAAGGCCCAGCCTCTGAATTTTCTTCTGTTGGACATTCCTCCTCCTAGACATTTTGGTGAGAGTTGGCTGAGCAGATGTAGCTGGATGTATCGACCGTGGTGCAGTTGAGGTGCACCCTGGAACACATCTGAAAAATCAAGAGTCCCCACCCAAGCGAGAGAAAAAAGAAAGAGGGAAAAAAGAGAAAAAAAAGGAGAGAGGGAGAGAGAGGCAGGAAAAAAAAAAAGATAAAATAGAAAAGAAGGTCCAGCCCAAATGGGCCCCAAGGTAAGATTTATGAGGTATACAAACAATAACAGACAAACAAAATGACTAAACTAGATGACAAGAGAAAAAAAAATATATATATATAAAAGCAATACAAAAAAAGAACCTCGTCAAAAAGAACCCCAAGTATAAGATTTATATACTACCAGGACAAACAAAAATACACAGAAACACTGGCAGACGGAAAAGATGGGAGAGTGGTTATAAATTCTCAGTCTGGGCGAGGAAGGTTATTTTGATTCTTCCTGGATGTATCTTGATATTTCTTTAAGGGACTCAACTTTCCTAAGATAAAGGGGTATTAAAAATTGGTTTACCTATAGGGGTAGCATTGATTGGGGAATGGGGACTACCTTGAAGTTTAACTCTATATGAATATTAAAAAATTAAAATAAAAAAGAATAAACTAAAATGAAATTAAAAAAAAATTTAAAAATAGAAAAACAAAAGAAAAATGAGGGAATATGCATCAAAAATTTCAGGTTAAAAGGTTATTATGGAATTTGATGTACTGGACATCTCATTGTGATGGTAAATATGTTAAAAAATTATCTATAAAAAATGAACTGGAATAGTGGGAATGAATTAAAAATAAAAGTTGTATCTATGAAGTAGTGGTGATTGTTCTCTTGTCTTTTTTTTTTTTTTTTTTTTCCTAGTTGGCTTTCTGGGGGAGGGGCCTGCCTCATGGGTTTTCAGGCAGGGTTTCCTGAGTTAAGTCCTCCCACCCCCCTCTAGGGGGTGGGCTCTGAGGAAACTGGTTTTTGAGGCTTTTGTTCTCTGGAGGTTTTTTTGTTTGTTTATTCATTTGTTTTCTCTTGCCTTGACAGCTCTTGATGGTTTTTAGAGGTTTAGAGAAAAGCAAACTGCACCCAGACCTCCCTCTCAGAGAGAAGCCTCAGTCTGTTCCCCTCTGGGTGCTCCAGGGTGCATAAATTTCCCCTTGGCCGCTGGCAGAGCACATTCCCAGTCGCAGTCCCTGGGGATGCAGGAACTCCTGCTTGTACCCAAAACCATGACAGCAGTGGCTGTCTGGGCAGCTCCGGACCACCAGAGAGGTCCCAAGCAGTGATCGCACACTGAGATTTTCCCAATGGCCTGGGCTGGGAGTACTCAGACTTTATGGGACTGAGAGCGCTGGGCTGGTGCCTGCAAACACCTCTCTCTGGAGGGTGTGGGGCGTGACTCAGACTCTGGTAGCGTGGTGTGGCACACGTGGGGACTGCAAAAAGGTTTGGTTCTGCTGGAGGGCAAGGCTCCCAGCCTCTCACAGGAGCCACACCCCATGCGCCCTCAGGTGCGCTCCCAGCTCAGGGACCAAGTCCTTGTTTCTTCACTGCACTCTCTCTGGCTTAGCGCCAGGGGTGGCTGTCCTGGGTCTGGGGACTTAAGCCCCTGTCCCCAACCACTCCGATTCCCACAATTTCCCCCCATGATCCTTTTCTCTTTTTGAGTGCTTTCAACCAGACTCCAAGTTAATGCTGATCCCTAGTCACAGGGCACTCTCGTATTGGGGTATTACTTTCCAATGGGTCACTTCTGGTGGCTCCCTCCCCCTTTTGTTTATCTTCTGATATCAGTCCAACGTTCCCACTCCACTTTACCTGCCCACTGGCGTCTTCCGCCCCCGTAGAGATCCAGACATGTATAATTCTGATCTCAGGCTGATTTCATGGGTGATCAGAGTTCTTTGGTAGGTAATCAGCTCACTTTAGGTACAGGTTGAAATGGTGCCTCCTTCTAGTTCTCCACCATCTTGTCTTCCCTGGTGAAGACAGATTCTTAAGTGAGATTTATACGTTCAAAGTTGGATGATAGTGACAAGAGTGACAAGACCAGGATGTCAGTAGTGGCTGGTTCAGAGGGGCATTGGACCCAGCTCAGGGCTGTGGGCGGGCTCAGAGGATGGAGTGTGGCCTTAACAGACACTTGCAGGATGAGGAAGGTTGAGAAAGGACACAAAGGGGCAGGGGGAGAAGGATGTAGACTGAAGCGACCCATTTGACTTGGTGAGTTGGGGACCATTAGTAATATCAACTGGACCCATTTAATTTAGGATGGCGAGAGAAGCTTGACTGAAGCAGATTTGGGGGTGGGTACTGACCAGAAAAGAGGAAGTGGAGATGAAAGAGAAAGGGTGGGAACAGGCTGGACAGTGGCTATGAAAGAATCTTGGGATCAAAGAGGTGTTTTATTTCAGGGCTTGAAAAATCTGTGTAATGATCCAATAGCAAAATGAAGGATGAAGGGCCAGAAGGGATTGTAGGGAGGGCATCCTCTGGAGCAGGATAGGTGATATGAACCTATCTGGGAGAGTGGTCTGGGAGAACAAGCAGGGCTTACTCCAGAAGGCACTCTGGAAGTCATTCCAGATAAGCAGTTGGGATAGGCCTGGTCTGTAGAGTGAAACTTACTTTTTTGGTGTCCCTTTAAACTAAAGGGACAAGACACACTCCCCTCGACCTAGCAGCTCCTTGGGTAGGATATAAAGCAGAAATCATAGACTCTAGTGTGAGTGGACTGAGATAGGTGGGGTCTAGGGTAACTTGGAGAGTCTGTATCCTCCTGGGAGAGCAGATACTTCAGGGCTCCAGCTATATTTGTCATGGAAGGATAGGGGGCCAAGAGAGGCCAGAAGTCTGGATTTTTATGTGAAAGCTCCTAATTTAAAAATATTGGCAAGGCACCTGGGTGGCTCAGTGGGTTAAAGCCTCTGCTTTCAGCTCAGATCATGATCCCAGGGTCCTGGGATTGAGCCCCACATCGGGCTCTCTGCTCAGTGGGGAGCCTGCTTCCCCCACATCTCTCTCTGCCTGCCTCTCTGCCTACTTGTGATCTCTCTCTGTCAAATAAATAAAATCTTTAAAAAAATATTGGCAAATATTAAACAAGCAAACAAAATAGCATGTGGGTCAAACGAGATCTGTCTGCTGGCCCAATCTGCTCCTGGGTACCAGTTTGCAACCTCTGATTTGGAAGACCTCTTTTAGGGGTTAAGCTTATTCTGGCATTTTCATGTGACAAATCCATCCTCCCTGGATAACTATGGGGAAAAACATTAATATGGAAAATAACATGGATAGTTGGAGAAAAGAAGCACAATAATGTGTTTAATCCTCCTAAATCTTGTTATATGCTCTGACCCCTCCAGGACTTTAATTTTAGTAAGTTGATTCCCTTATGTCCATGCCTATTAACTGAATTTTCTTTGTTCACTTTAAAGTTCTCTGAAAAGTTGGATTGCTTCAGGAACCAGAAAATACTTAATTACTTAGCTTATTACTAAAAATAAAATGAAAAACAGTACTTTTTTTTTCTTTTTAATTGGGCTCTTGGACTACAGGGTAAGTCTGAAAAAAATTATAGATACAAACAGGCAAGATATCTGCATGTGCCAAAGGAAATTGGGAGCTTTTGTAATTTATGTTCTGCATGGTTTTGACTATTAATCATATGTTTGTGGCAGGATGGTGATTGATGATACATGAAAACCAGAGAAGACACATGGAAACCTTGTATCAGGGAGGCGCTAAGGAAAGATCCCTCAATTCAGAAATTTGATGAAGTAAACTACGGGCAGGCACTAACACAGTGCTTTGCAAATGTCAGTGTCCATCAGAATCACTTGCAGGGCTTGTTAAAACATAGGCTGCTGGGCCCTGTCCCAGGGTTTCTGATTTAGTGGGTTTTTGTTTTGTTTTGTTTTGATTTTTGTTTTTCTGCAGGGCTGTCCAAGATTTGCATTTCTATTAAGTTCACAGTACCAGAAGCTAGTGCTGCTGGTCCAGGGACTGTCCTCTGACAACCTCTATTCCAAAACATCTCTAGGCTTTATTATTTACAGATATTATAACTGAACCATATTATGTTTACATTTACTTAAATTAATCAAGTCTATTGGTTTGCTAAATTGCAATAAATTGCTAAAGTGGATGTATGCTTTTGAACCACTAAACTGAAGATCTCCTATTAGTTGTGTGAGAACAGATGTGCTGGTCCAAGCATGAGACATTCTTTGTCATATAGGGCCCAGGTTGTCTAATCTCTTTTGGATGCTGTTTTTTTCGTCTGGGGTGGTTTTGGTGACACGATATATCTTGATTATTGAGCTATTGACTATCAGTCCAACCTCCGCTACCCACCCCCCACAACTGTGCTTTGTGATGCAGGGGTTAGAACTCTGTCCATCGCCTTCTCTTGGGCCAGTGGGCTCCCTGTTAGGTTCTGCCAATAGGGGGCACTCCAGGGGTGCTGCAAGGATAGGGGAGGAAGGACTGGATCCTTCCTGTCTACTTCTTGTTTTTGTCAGTGTTTAATCTGACCCAGAAATAACTATTCATTTGGGCAGTGACAGTTGGTTCCACTTTCCAGTTCTCCCCCCATTCTCAGAATAAGGCTCATTGCACTCCCTCACTTATATTGCTCCAGATAGCTAATGCCTTTTCCCTTGGAGATCTGGGTTTTAGCTCCACGGTGTTCTTCCTCCGAGTCTAGAGACACCAAGTTGACTACAAGCAGCACATTTCCTTGGAAATTTCGGTCCTCACTCTTCAGGGTTGCTGTTCTAGGCTTTCTGTTTCTAATGACTGCATTTTCTTCCCTTTGTTCCCCCAGCCTGAGAAGTGGCAGCTGCCTCCAGCAGTAACTATCTCTGTGTTACTTCAGAGTTCCCTTTCATCTTTCAGTCCTTCAATATTTGTTTAAATAATCCCTGTATTAAATTCTCTCTGTTCAAAAAACAACTGGTGGGTTTTTGCTTTTCTGACTGAACCCTGATAACCAGCCATGTCCATCTCACTGTGATGCTGGACTGCACACCTTGCTCTTGCCTTCGAATTCCAGAATGTGGGTAATATCATGTGCTTTAAAAGCTACCCAGCAAGCATATAAACTGCTGTGTTTCTCCAGCTGTGGTTCCAGGGAACACTTGAATCAGAATCAGAATCATTTGGGATGCTTATTAAAAATGCACTCCCTGGAGTGCCTGGCTGGCTCAGTTGGGAGAGCATGGAACTGTTGATATCTGGGTCATGAGTTCAAGCCCCACACTGGGTGTAGAGATTACTTAAATAAGTATAAACTTAAAAAAATGCATATCCTTGGGCCCTACCCTGAGACGTTCTACATTTTAAACCAACTTTTTAGGTGAGTTTTCACAGTGGGTGTAATGTTTGATTTTATGTGTCAACTTGACTAGCCCGTGGTGCCCAGTTGTTTATCAAACACCAGTCTAGATTTGTTATGAAGGTATTTTTTAGATGTGATTGATATTTAAATCAATAGACTTTGAGTAAAACAGATTATTCTCTATAATGTGAGTAGGCTTCATTCAATCAGTTGTAGGTTTTAAGACCAAAGACTGAGGTTTCAGAAAGAAGAGGACTTGGGCCTCAAGACTGTGACATAGAAACTCTGCCTGAGTTTCTAGCCTGTTGGTCTACTCTGTGGATTCAACACTTACCTGATTTCTCAACCTACTGGACTAGCCACCATAATCGTGTGAGCCAATTTTTTTTAATCCATCCATCCATCCATCCATCTTATTGGTCTGTTTTTCTGAAGAACCCTGACTAATACATTACATATGGGGTTCAGAAATCTGCATTCGAGTAGCCCACCAAGTGATTGTGATGAGTTTGGTTGTGAAGCTTCCAGTGAAGGTTTTAGAGAGTGGAGGACACTGTGGAAATGGTCCTCAAGTGCTTTGGAAAAGTTAGTTTTTGTTTTTTTTTACATTCATTTGCTAGCTATTTCTCAGGGGATAACTGTGGGCCTAGGAACTATTTCAAGCATGGGGCATATCGCAGCATGCAAGACAATTCTAAGAGACTTTTTCCAAAGTACCAGGTTCTTACTCCAAAGGACTCCTGAGATGCATCTTCCTGAGCAATTAAAAAAAAAATAAAGCATAGTATGTATTTTAAAGGTCTTCAGCTATCTTCTTCTCATACTTTTACATGAAAGCATTTCTCTTATTTTGGTAAAAATATTTTAAACTCAATTCAAGAAGTACTTACTTTGTACCAGGCATTACATTAAATACTTTCCCCTTTAATGGCTCATAGTTTAGTGAGGAAAGTAACCTAGCCATTAAAATACAGCAGAGTTGTTCTAAAGCATGAATGTGGTATCCTGGCAGAACAGGGAGGGCTCCATCCTGAAGCTGGTTGTAGGAAGCAACCTCTTCATTATGGGCATGACCTGAAGTAAGTCTTTCCTTGAATGGATGAAGTTGTGTTGTTTTGTGTAAGGTTTGCAGAATCAAGCTGCCAGGGTACCCCATCATTCTACCCTGCACCATAGATCCTGAACTTAGTTTTTGTTGGCTTCTCTTTAATTGGTGCCAGACTCACCATTGTGTGCATGTGTGGAGTTGGGGCAGGAGGTATTGGAAATGAAGTTGTTACAGGGAGATAACATTGAGTCTTGATCCCACATTAAAAAAAAATCTTTCATTATTTTGTTGGTTTCCTTTTGGCATTTTCTTTACAATGCTCTGTACATTTGAAAATAAGTCTTAATCATCATATGTAATAAAATTAAGGTAATAATATTCTTATTGATAATGAGGCATTTCTCTTTGAATGTTGTATTTAGTAAGTGCTAGGTTGCAAGTTTCTCATAAGGAACAGATTTACCAAGAGATCTCAGAGGAATGTGCTGCATATTTCATGTGTAGATAAGGAAGAACTGAGGTAGATTAATATCTAAAGAATATATGTATCCTGAAATAAAGATAGTTCTTTCACATTGAAGCACAACTTTAAGTTACTGGATCCTACTTCAAAATATACTTCTGAAGATTATTTTTCAAAATCACATGGCCACATTCAAATTAATTGAGGTGAAAGGAAAGTTAATGTTTGATTTATTCACCAGTGAAAACAGCAGAATTTATGCATCATAAATTTTTTATGCCACAATATTTGAGTTACTCATCCTTTGTGAAGATGATGCCAGCAAAGGCATTCTGTTTGTATCTAAATGTTTGACTCTTAAATCATTTTGTGTTATTAAAGAGAGAAGCCCTAGTTCTTATCACTTTATATTTTAACTCTTTATTGGAGTTGTACATATACACACGTGTACATATACAGATGTCCATCGCACACACAGTGTTCACATATCACAAATGAACAACTTGACGAATTTTTACCAGTCCAGCTCACCCATGTAACCAGCATCTGGAGGGAGACACAGAATATCAACCCATACCCCAGAAACCCCTTTATACCCCCTTCAAGCCTTACCCTTCCCACAAGGGTAATCACTCTCCTGCTTCTAACAGCATAGCTTAGTTTTGCCTATTTTTATACTTTATATAAATAAAAGGATATATTATACACTATTTTGCTTCTGTTTTATTTAATTGCTTTGATTTGGAGATACACGTTGACTCATATTGGCCAACATTTGAATAAAATGACAAGGAGGCCTTTTTAAATGTTGAAAAGCATGTTTTTGGAGAAGGTTTTAGCACACACATTCCAATTTCTCCCTCCTAAAAGCTCTGAATTCTTTCTGGGCTTTTCTCTAAACTCTATCACAGCCAGTAAGAGTTGAGAGGTGTGAAAAATAGAATGTAAAATATCCATTAATAATTTTTATATTACTTCCATGTTAAAATGATCATATTTTGGATATATTGGGTTAAATAAAATACATTATTAAAAATAATTTTATCTGGTTCTTTTATAAGTATGGCAACTAGGAACTTTAAATTTACATAGGACACTTGCATTATATTTCTGTGGGTAGCATTGATTTAAAGTGTCAGCAGGGCTCAGAAGGGTTTAGTGACTTGAATAGTAAAGATTCTAACATCCTCTTGCTGGCATCATCAGCTTTTATGGTTCTCCCAGCGGTCAGAATCCTGCTCTAAGCTCTCGGGCAAAAGGCCAAAACATTCCTAGATTTGGTGGAGATGGAGACTTGCTATCCTTGCTATAACTTTGCCATATCTTTAGAACCAGGTTGCTTCAGAAATGCACCAGTTTCACCAGGAATTTCTGCATTTTCATCTTATCTCATGTCTTGGTTCAAATTGGTCCTCTCACTGGAAGGACCTCCTTTCCCCTACTTTCCATCAGGTGGTACCTGCCCTTCACCTCTTCTCTATGCCGCCTTCTCATAACTAGAACAGGCATGGATTCCAAAAGACTTCATTTGGAAAATGTTGCAATCAGTATTTGATTTTCATTATACATTTTCATGACAAGCTGTAATAGTGGTTAAGGTCCTCGGTAGCCAATTAGTGCTACTTTACTCATAATGTACCTATATTATGGATATCTATATATCTATATATCTATATATCTATATCTATATATATATATACATCCATATATATGGATGTATATATATGCACATACATACACACATATTATGTGTATCATGCAATATACCTATAGGTATATATATTATAAGTATATAATATATAACTCCCCTCCCTCCCTCCCTCCCTTCCTCTCTTCCTTCCTTCCCCAAATGTAATAAGCATCACTATGTTTTCAGCCTCTTGCAACAGTTTTCTCAGTGCTTGCTGTCTGACTGCCAGTGGCACATGTAATGTGGGGTTTTTTTTTTTTTTTTTTGGACATCACTCTTTCACACTGAGTATCAATATTTGTGTTTAGTCAAGATGGACAAAGTTGTAATTTATTAACAAACCTCAGTGGCTTAATACCCTGAGTACTGCCAGGTTGCTCCCCAGGAGGGCTCTTCCCCCTGGGAGTTCATGAAAGTTTCCTCCATTTGTCCCCACGTGATCTACAAAGTGTCCTATTATTCACCTTTCTAAGTTTTGACAGTCTAATGGGTGTGAAATGGTTGCTCATGGTTTAATTTTCATTTATCTAATAACTGATGAATTTGTATATCTCTTCAAAAGCTTGTGGCCTTTTGGGTTTCCTTTTTTGTAAACTGTTCATGTTTCTTGTCCATTTTTTTCTATTGTCATTCTTCCTTGGTTTATTACTGTTGATTTTTAGGGGTTCTTAATATATCCTATTAATCCCAATTGGTTTTACACACACATGTTTTTCCTTCAATTTATCGTCTGTTTGCTCACTTTGTCGGTGGTATACTTTTAAAATTTTGTCATAACCAAATTATTTATTATTATAGTACTTATTTTGCTTTGTACTTTTAAGGTTTTATTTAATACTTCTCCCCCACTTTTAGGTCACAAAAATATTCTCCTATATTTTCTTCTATCAATTTTGTAGACATTTCTATTTTATTGTTATCTATATTTAATCTATATTTATTTTCTATCTATATTTTATCTATATTTTACCTGCATCTATATTTTATCTATATTTATATAATCTATATTTTATCTATATTTATATAATCTCTCTATATAATCTATATAGATAAAATATAAAATTATGTAGAATCTATATATATATCTGTATTTCTTTTATCTATATTTTATCTGTATTTATTTTATCTATAGAGTGAGCCAGTTTTTACAAAAACAGGACTCTATCTTGGACCTCTTTATATCCCTTCCATAGTGTGTGCATCTAATAAATGCCTGTTGGTTCATTGAATTAAAAATACATTATATTGCTACCTCAGTTGAGGTTTTTTGGGAATTATTTACCTTATGTTCTATCATTTTAAGTGTGATTGATCCCCAGAAATTATTGTAAGCTTCAGAGTACTTTTAAAATCATTGCCCTTGATAACTAAGATAATTAGTGCTTTAGAGCTTAATTGGAAGGTTCTTGCTTTGTGTTAAAATGCAGCTATACTGGGAGAGGAGAAAGATGTTGAGAGGAGTCCAGGAATCCAGCAAGGCTGGGATACAGCTGTCTATGGTATAGGCACCCATTACACTTACTAGTTAGGATGGGAGACTGGCAAAAATCCCAATAGTTTGGCTTTTGTCAAACACATGAATTCACACACAGAAATGCACATATCTTCTATTACCTAAGTTCCTGGGGCTCTTTCCTTTCACTTATCTTTTACCAACTGTACATCCATTTCCCATTCCACTCAAATCTTTTCAGACCTCACTGCTCAGTGACAGTAGACTGATTTTTCCTCCCACGTTATTGAAATGTTAAGGTCATCTGGCACAACCCCTTTGGACCTCAGCATTTCTGTGCATCTGTCCCTTACCTTGGAGGCATAAGTGCCTCTCTTCCTGTATAAGGCTTAACTTCCCACCTATGTGTTTACTTTATCTCCTTTTTATGATTTCTCTTTGTCAGTTATCCTCTCTCTTTTCTATGTCAAATCTTCCCCTAACATAAAACCTCACTTTGGAATTACTTCTTCTATGCAGTAGTAACACAAACTGACTTACTGAACATTGGCAGGATTCATGGGCCCAGGAAATCAAGGAGTGGAAATGAGAGTAGCTTCTTTCACTATTAACCCTAGAATTCTCTTAGCAAATTTTCTCCCCTCTCCCATTCCTTATGTAGGAGACTTGTAGCAGGCTTGGTTCCCAAAGGGGGATATTTTCCATGTTATCCAGGGGATATAACAATGGTTCCATTAACCTGGAAGTTAAAGGAGCTGCTTGGTCACTGGGGCTCCTCCAGTGAATCAATAAACAATGGTAGGGGGATTGCTGTGCTGGCTGGGAGAATTGGTTCTCACTACTGAAGGTTGCTACTGACCAATGGGAGTCAGGAGGAAAATGTCTGGATTTCAGGTGGTCCCTGGGGAGCGTCTTTGTACTCCTAGGTTCAGTGATTAAAGTCAGGGGACAGGTATGATTATTCATTTCAGGCAGTACTCTAGTAGCCCAGACACTTCAGGAATGAAGCTTTGGGTCACCCCATCAGGCAAGGAAGTACAACCAGCTATAGCACCTGCTGAGAGCAAAGGGAATATGAAATGGGTAATGGAAGAAGGAAGTTATAAATATCAGCCAAGACCATATGGCTAGTTACAGTAAAGGGAATTTGTGTCTTTTAGGGGAGAGAAGTTTAGTCTTTTATATTGGACAAGAGTTACGTGATATTAGGTAGAGGGATGACTTTGAAATTATTTTTATTTGGAAGTTAAGTATAATTAAATGAGGTGTATGGACAAAGGGATGACTGTGGTGTCTTTGTCATGTGTCAGGCTAAAACAGTTTCCTAGGATTCATTTCCTCTGTGGTTTTGGGTTAGGATGAGGTTAGGGTTGACTGCAAAAGAAATATGTACAAACTTTGGAGGGTGGAAGTGAAGCTGTAGGCCTTGTACTCTGAGATTAGTTGGGAGGTGGGGATGCAGGCACCTGCTGCTCCTGCTCAGAGAGACTAGAGCAGCAGAGACTGAATGCTGGCTCACCTTGTTGATACAGGCAGACACTGGGCTCACATTCTCGCAGCTCCTATCAGATCTCCTCTTTAGTTTTTCAGAATCACAGTTCAGATGTGTGCGTAGTTTCATGGCGAAGGGCACCAATTCCTTCTGTACATCATGAGTGTCATTGAGGTTGGAGGTGGTGAGAGGCAGATACAGGTTCTAGTTTGTCTTCATGGGTTTCCCTACTTCGTACGCATCTTTTGTTTGCCTGCTAGTTCTCAGATCTACAGTGACTTTAGGCCTGCACCAGACACACAGAGGCAAGAGCCTTCTACTGGATTCCTTTTTTTATTTTATTTTTTTAAGATTTTATTTATTTATTTGACAGACAGAGATCACGAGTAGGCAGAGAGACAGGCGGAGGGGTGGAGAGGAGACTCACTGCTGAGCAGAATTCCTGATGCGGGGCTTGATCCCAGGACCCTGGGATCATGATCTGAGCCAAAGGCAGAGGCTTAACCCACTGAGTCACCCAGATACCCCTTTCCACTGGATTCTCTACCAGTTCTACTGTTGCATACGGCCAGTCCTTTTAATAAATCCTTTATTCCATATTGCCCATAGTGGTATTGCTTCTCTGTTAAACCTTGATAATACAAATGGCTTCTGTTTTTTTGTTTTTGCTTTTGTTTTTGTTTTTAACTAAACACTGACCAGTATAATGTGCAAGGTAATGGCCCACCTTTTTACTTTAGCAGGCAGATGTTAAATGAATGAATTCACTTAACTTAAAAGTTCATTCTGTGTTCTTTCTTTACCACAAAGCACTTGTTTTCTAATCCCTTATCACTCATATATGCATCCAACTAGAGTTTTCCAGACATTGTGTGAATGTAGCAACAGATAAGGTTGGTTCCTGACCTCAAGAGCTTATGAAGAAAAAGACGTGTAATTGTAAAAATTTGATTTTTATCACCACAGTTCCACTAAGCTGCTCTTTAAAGACCTTTGAAGACTGATCACTGAAGACACTCTAATTGTCCAATCCAGTTGCTATTTGCTTAACCTCATCCCACCTATCTCCAGAAGCAGTGGGGATTGGGCTTTACTAATTATTTTGTGTGAAGTGACAGCTATGGGAGCAGGGCTATTGTTTGTCTTGTTTTCTGTTGTATCCCCAACACACAAAAAAGTATGTGGCATGAGGAGGTGTTAATAAATATTTGTTGAATATATGATTAAACATATTTGCTCCTTTTAAGGATTTGCTTTTTCATTAGTCTCTGAGATATTATCATCTGTGTATTTCTTCTACTAATCCTCCCTTGCCCTTTTTCATTGGTCTCTCCTCTGTAAATATAGGCCTTCCTTAATATCCTCAATTCTCTGCTTACCTTCTCCCTCTAGATTATATTTATTTATTAAACAAATATTTAATGGGTATACATCAGAAATTATGCTACTTTTGGCTCAACAGTGACCCAGTCAAGTCTGCCTTTTCTCTGTTTGATTTCAAATACCAAATACCATTTGAAGAAAACTTCAAATACTTATACTACTTGGATCTTTTTTTTAATAGATGTCCTCAGCTCAAATTTAATATTTCCATAACAGAATTTTCTGTAATTTACCAAAATATTCTTACTTATAGGCACCATTATTCTTCTGTTCTCCCTTTATCTTTCACAGCCTGCCAACTGTTCACTCTTGTTGCTTCTTTCTCATATCTATCCCATTCATTGCTGTTGACCTAGTTTAGCCCTTGTCAGTTCTCACCCATGAGTACTGTCAGCAATCCAACTCTGTTCCCTTGGAAGGCTTTTCATGCCCTCCTTCCCACTGCTGCAGGGATAATCTGCTGGAAGAGCTTTTAATGGCTCCATGTGTTTTGAGCATAACATCTGAGGCTCTATATCTTCTGTCCTTAACTCTCTTGATCTACATTTATCCATTTATTTCACTATCTTTCACTCTTTCTGGACTTGTGGCCATTTCTTGGTACTTTATTTGCTTAGAGCTGATGCTACTTCCTTAGTCTGGAATGTCTTTCACTTTCTCCAATTAAAGCCTCTTGATCAGTTAAGTTTTGGCTAATTATCACCTTAGAAATGCCCAAATTTACTCAGAAGGAATAAGTCATTAATTTTTCTGATATTATTCACTTGTGCTTTTCCTGTCTTGTAATACAACAGAGCATCAGCTCCTTAAAATATTTATTTATCTTTGTGTCTCTGACAATGGCACTTAATGCAGGAACTGATGATGGTAGGTGATATTTACATGTTTATTTAAATAAATATTCTGGGGCAAGAAGAAAAGCACTTAACTAAGGGAGGAGGAGGCATATGAAAGTAAGGTAGGAAGAGCTTCATCAAATAGGACCAACATAGTACTTAGATCCTGGGAATGTCAGAGACAAACTTTTGCAAGGGCTGGCCAGGTGAGTGCTGGGATGTTGGGGAGCTTGTGTGAGGAAGGGAAGGGAATGCAGCTATGGAAGGTTTGAAACACTTTTGACCCCAGTGGTCATTCTCATTCTGAAACTCTTGAAAATGCCTCTCACTTTTAGAAAGATTCTAGTCTTGACTAGTTTAAGTATTAGTCAGATCTACTTTCCATCTTTCTTCATTTCTATTTGATGCTAGAGCCTTTAGAGCATAAATGAAAAAGGGAGCTAGCTGTCTTATGGAGGGATTATCATGCGATGCCTGACTTTCTTTGTCTCTATAATCTCTTTCATTTTCTCCATCAATAAGTATATCTTCCAAGTAGAAGTCCAGCCTCTCTTTGTAAGGATTATGCATTTGGTTGAATATTATCCTTTTTTCTCTCTCTCTCTACACACACACACACACACACACACACTCACACACACACACACGCAGTCACACACATGAAAGACTTAAGCCAATGGATGTTGGCCCATATTGTATTCCCACTGCGTCCACTCAAAAGGGTGCTCACAAAAGGGTTCATTCATGACTCACTGACTCAGTGAGGAGTGGCTTTCCTGGGCTTGTATACATGATCAGGCCTCTTTGATCTGGTGACTCTGTCATTTTGAAAAACTTTAATTTTTTCCAAAACGGAAGAAAAGTGCAGTTTGCTTTGTAGAGCAGAGATAGTGGCAAGGCAAGTTATTTATGGGTTATTGCAAAATACCACAAAGAACAGCAGTCCAGGAAGGAAAGGGCAACATGGGTAACCTGTTGACAACTCTCTGGACAAATTGGAAAAGTGTGTTCCAGAGGAGTTGGGATTGACAATGAATAAACCACATCCTCCACAGAAAATATTAAACTTGGGAGTGGAAGAGATTTCATTTCTTTGTCCAGGCGTTGGGATTTTAGAGTTTGCAACCAGAATGATTGTGGTGAAATGTTTAGTGCTAGAAGATGTATTATTATTCTTCTGGCCGCTCATCATGTGGAAGGGCTAATACATTTTAATTTAGGATTATTAGCACTAGATGACCTTTGCAAAAAAGAGATAATTTTTATTATAATTATTGTAAGGTACATTCTGTGGTCATCCTTTTTTTTCTTATAACAAATAATCATGACTAAAGTTTACTACACCAAGACAGTTTGTATTCCTAGCACCATTTCAGGAATCTCAACAGTGTTGCACTCAGTGTTAAGGGTTTGGTTATCCAGTTTGGATATTCCATTTTTGTCTAGAGTCTGTGGAATAATCCACTTAGATTTCATTTTGGGGGTCAGCTGTCCCTGACAGCTCAGATATCATACATATGCTCATGGCTTGCACTGAGATACCAACTCAACTTTAGGTCTGTTCTTAACTAGCAGGTCGTCATCTTCAGTCGCAAGACCCAGCCCTGACTGGAATCCTTCAGTAAGGTTGTAAGGTTCCTCACAGCCCTACATTCTTTTTTGAGAGACTTGGCAATAATACTTTATATATTTTCACCCATAATCTAGTATAAGTTTTCACTTAGATCACGTTTTGAGTTCCCAAAATAGGTCTGCAAGACGCTGACTGTTTTAAAAAGAAGTGGGAAGGAAGCACTCATTCATGTTGATGTGTTTGTCTATTTGGCAACTTTTCTAAAGATCTTGATTCATGTTTTGAGCATCAGCTTCACTTTAGCAACCGGCCAGTGGTCAGCGTCATCTTCACCTTAGCAAGGGAGCCCAGATACTTGCAGACATAAGCATTTTACCTCATGGCCAGGCCTGGCCACTTAGCCTGGTGAGGGATTGGAACCCCAGACCTTTAGGTCTTATTTCTTTAGTCACTAATTATGTGTCCTCCAGGATCCCTTTCAGTTCATTTTCCATAAGCATTAGCCAGGTAACAAACAGAAAATTTGACATTGAAAATTTTCCAAAAAATCAGAACTTGTACTTTTTGGCACATCTAATTCTTACAGGGGGAAAATACTTTCCAATAGCATCTGGACATAAGAATGAACTTTCTAATTAAAAAAAGATTCCTTAAAAGTAAGAAAAGTATTTCTTACTTACTTTAGGTGCCTGAAAATTCAAACTTGAGAGTTTTATGTAAAATGCTTGAAAAAGAAATAGCCAGTGTGAAACATTGGACAGTAACCTGACTCAACAGTCCCTCTGTTGAAAAGGAAAATGAAGAAAGTACTGAGGACTGATTGAGAAAGACACCGAGTCGAAGGAGAAGGAGCAAATAGAAATAAGGTAGAAACTTGGGACTCCTGGGTGGCTCAGTTGGTTAAGCGGCTGCCTTCGGCTCAGGTCATGATCCCAGCGTCCTGGGATCGAGTCCCACATCGGGCTCCTTGCTCGGCAGGGAGCCTGCTTCTCCCTCTGCCTCTGTCTGCCTGTGCTCTCTCTCTCTGAGAAATAAATAAATAAAATATTAAAAAAAAGCAATAAGGTAGAAACTCATGTTTTCATATTTTGTATTTTCCCTCAATCTTGGCAGAAGAAAGATTCCTTGTACACAGGGCCTATAGATCTTAGGACAAAAATTTTCCCATGGGTCACCTTTGCTTGTGCACACCTTCCAGTTATCAGCAGTGAGTCTTCTGTCCCTTGAGATTTCATGTGAAGTCAAAGGGTTTCCTTGGCTTCTACTCCATCATCTCACATTTCCCTGCTTACTAAGAGCCCCTTGCCTGGCAACCTCTATCCACTAGACTATGGCAGTGCTAACAGACTCAGAAGAAAGGTGAGTTAAACAGTATGCTTTTTCATGTTTTTTTTTTAATTAATTTATTTATTTGAGAGATAGAGTGAACATGAGAAGAAGGGAGAGAGAATCTGAAACAGACTCGGTGCTGAGTACGGAGCCAGATGTGGGACTTGATCCCAGGACCCTGAGATTATAACTTGAGCTAAAACCAAGAATCAGATGCTCAACCAACTAAACCACCCAGGCACCCCTTCATGGGTGCATATGTATGCATAAGTATCCTTGCACAGTTCATGAATAAAACCCCTTCATGGGTGCATATGTATGCATAAGTATCCTTGCACAGTTCATGAATAAAACCTATTTTCCATATTTTAAAAACAATTAATTCACCCAGATAACAGAAAATCATCTGCCATGTGCCACTGAAAAGTAACTTACCTTCTGGGCCTCAGTTTCTTGTAAAAGAAGGATTTGACAAATTTCTTTCCATCACTAGAATATGAGTCTACTTTTAGTCCGTTACTAATCCAAACAAATGATCATATTTTCTCTTGTAATTGGGCAGTATAATTCTGCTACTTATCTAAGTGGCCTTGGAAGTTGTTCCCTGTCAAGCACTGAGCTGTTGGTGTGGAGTTTACTTCTAAGCCACCCACTGTCTTTGATTGGGTGAATTTTTATTTTTATGTATGTACATATGTATGTATTTTTATAGTGACTCATCCTTCTATGAACAATGCTTACTAGTTCCTAAGAAATGATGGAGGAAGTCATGAGATGTTCTTAAAATTCTTTGTTACTTTCATACCAAATGCTGAATAAATATAAAGTTTGGTTATTCTTATCAGCAGCTGTTTTGCAAATCAGGTGATTTTATTATAATTATTGGCAATTCATGGCAATTGCTTTGGATAGAGAATGACAGAGTGAGTTATTTTTCAGAGTGTATTTTCCCCCCCAAATTGAGAACTTTAAGGGAATGTTTTGTCTGGTTCCTTAAAGAATAAATTCTGAACTCTCCCTCATGAAAGACAAGGCCCTACTGGTCTGGGCCTGTGCTGATAGATCTGACATCATCTCCCACCACTCATGTCTCTTCCTGCCAGTCACTTTGTCTTCTTCTTGTCCTTCGTATACTCCCAGTGGTTTCTGTGTTAGGGCCTGAGCATTTTCTCTTGCCCCCAACTGGAATACTCTGTCCCCAGATTTCTGTGGCTGCTTCCTTCTTGTTAGTGAAGTTCTGCTTAGATGTCACCTTCTCAGAGAGGGCTTCAGTGGCCACCTGATTAAAATGAGTTCCCATCCCCACTTCATCCCAGTCCAGTCATGGCTTACCTTATCACCTGGTTTCATTTTCTTCACAACAATTAATTCTAGATAAAATGATCTTGTTCATTTATTTAATTCCTTTTGTGTCTGTCTCCCGCCTCGTAGAATATTATTTCCCTGTGAGCACATACTTTATTTTGGTCACAAATTTATTCAACAAATATTTAGTCAATGGATAAGTAAATAAATACTGAATGTCAGTGCTGTCCAACAACTTTCTACAATGATGAAAATGTTCTATAATTTGCACTATCCAATATAGTAGTCACTAAGTCACATGTTCCTATTTTATACTCGAAATGTGACTGCTGTTACAGAGAAACTGAATTTTAAGTTTTGCTTAATTTTAATTGATTAAAACTTTAAGTTTTAATATATACATATAGCTGGTGTCTACCATATCGGACAGTACCGCTCTTTTCTGTCTTCGGTACTTAGTGACTGAATCAATAGCAAGAAACCAATACTGATGTCAATAGAAAGAGCAGTAGCAACTTTTGGAGTGTTCTTTTTTATGTTACTTTCTTTTTACCCCTCAATGGGATCAGTGGAGAGAACACTCGCATCTAACAAGCCAAGGCAAAACCATCTTTCAGATGCAATTTTTAACATCCATCAGTGGGAGCAGCAAGAGAGAAAGGTTTATTAGCTGTCCTCTACTTTTGAGGGCTGGCCTCTTTATTATCTGTTTTCCTTCTGTTAATAACCTGTTAGCTGTGTGGAATTATACATCTAATAGCTTCTTAAGAGATAGGATATCAGATGGCTTTCAGTTAAAAGAGCCTGACTGCATGACCGAATTTAAAAAATGTATGCATCTTTTCAGAGGAAGACATTCACTATTATATGGAACTCTTACTCCAAGCTGTAATTTATTCAGGGAAAGCAAAGAGAACCAACACCCCCATTCTTAGTTAAGTCAGAACAAAGCTCTTTTGTAAAGGAACAGTTTATGTACCCTCAACACTTTCAAGGCATCATTCAGGGTGTATTACTTTACAGGTGATTTACATTTTCTGTTTAGTATTACTTCTTTTCCTCAATCTGTGAAAGGAGGTTGAATATAGAATTTCTTCCAGGTTTGCAGCTCTCTACAGCCTTAAGCCTGTAGAAATACTCCATGCATTTGAAAGTGTGCTGCTAGGGGAATAACAGTTTTAAGACTGCTGACTTGTCCATCGTTTATCATCATTATATGGTGTCTGTCAACGAAAACCATTTCCCAGAATTCCATAAGGAGTTGCTCCATATAGAAGTGTGGAGGCTTGTGACAAGAAAAAGGCATCGCAATGAAGAGTAATAGGAAGGGAGTGCATGGGGGGAGGATAAACAGAAGCTTTTAGAGCTAATTCATGGCTGGCGTCATCTCCATTAGGATTGGGACTGTTTGACGTTGAGTTCAGAGAACATGACCAGGGCTGGTTTCCATCTATCATGGTGATTAATGGGAGTATTGTTAGGTAATAATAGTTTAATAATATAGTTGGAGCCAAGGAGGCACACCAAAAGTGTACATGTAATTCTAAAACCAAGAGGAACTGTGGATAAAACCACAAGAGCCAGGAAATTGGGGTCCTGTTCTTAGCAATACCACTTAGAAAGAGCAGCCAGGGAGAAATTTTTCTCAAAATCGAAGAGGGCTGAAATAGTCTACCAACGAGGAGAAGAGAGCTGTCTTAGCTCCTAAGAAGAGTGACATCTTGGTGATTTTAATGTACATATGTCTGGAAAATTAGTTAAACCAAAAATCTTCTGAGACCTAATAGTTGGGTTAACAACAGCCAATGCATTAAAGAGGAAAATAGACAATACCTTATATTGAAAGACTGGATTCAAATCTTCCAAAGAATATCTGGGTTATATGATATGTTATGATCTGGTACTTAGCTCAATGGCTATCTACTATTGGTGTGAGACCTAAATAGTTAAAATTGTCTTGCTTTTGTGAGTCTGCAAGACGCAAAATCTGTTCATCTTGTAACAACAGATTTCAGTTAAGTTGTCCTTTCTCTCAGATGGCAGCATCTGTTGGTGGGCTGGAGACCTAACATGACCCCCATACACTCAGAACCTAGACCATGTGGGCTTTTATTCTAAAATGTTGGAACTTTTCAAGGGAGAAATTACTTTCTATACAGAAAATTGGCAGCATGACTATTTGCATGTTGGCTTTCCTTTTTGCCAAGCAAAGAGCCAACTGACCTAACAAGATGCTATCCAGTTTTTACTCAGGGAATTTCCAACAAATGGATCTTAGCATGAATGGAAAAAGCATTCAGAGAGTAAGAGTAGGCTTATGTAAGAGGGGAAGACAGAACTTGGCCAAATGCCCTTTTAGACTGGGTGGCATGCTTTGACCCTGTAGGTTATTGCTTAGTGTTTAGTTTATCATGGTGTCAAGACATTTCGGACTCTGCTGGGGGAGAGGCAGGCCAAGATGCACTAAAGCTAAAAAAAGACACTTGAAAGTAAGTAAGGGACTGCAATCCAAGAGAAGGAATAAGAGTTTTTGTTTTTGTTATTGTTTGTTTGTTTTTCCCCTAGTGGTTTAGACTACATTTACTTTCCCCAGTGGTTTGTACTATACTTCTTTCCCCACTTCCAAATGAATATGCTGGGGCTCAGGGAGCTATAGCAAAGTTTAAGATTTCCAGATCAGGTATAGGATTTTATTATATGTTTGGAGAGTTGGTGGGTGCTCTTCATCATCTGTGCCTGAGCATAGGCAAATGGCTATGGCTATTTGAAGGTGATACAGGGATCATTCCTATCAACAAAACCAGAGGAGAGATGATGCTGGCTGGATGTCTGCCATGTAAGTGTCTACTTAAGACTTCACCACACACAGTTAAGTAGGGGAGTTTGATTTCAGTGTGAGTGCAAGGTTTTGTGTTTGCTTTTCTTTTCCTGTAGTCAATTAAGGGGAGGAATTCTGATAAGAGTGGATCAAGGTCAAGGATATTTATTGGCCCACAGTATAAGGCTGTGGAGCTTTGGTGTAATTAGAGAATGAGTTCAGGGTCTAGACTTCCAGTGGTCTCATTTTGGAATTGTTCTTCTAGGAAGTTTGTTCTGTCCTAGAAAGGCCTTGTGGTAGGAAGTCAGACTGGCTCAAGGGCCTGTAAGGAAATTCTTGTTTTCCCTTCATTTCCTTTGGCACATTTTCTTCAACTAACCTTTGGTTGTCATCAGAGTAATAGGATGAACATAAGATTTTGATGTGAACTGGGGATCAGAGGCCACTTAACATCCCTTTGGCCTTGACATAAATAGAAAAATTATCATGGGCTTTGGGGCAAAGGCCTCTGGGTAATAAAAGAGTGTCTTTGCCTGGTCTTCCTCTCTGATTCATGCATTGTTCTCAGAAACACTGAAGGAAGGCTGGTTTGAAGGATCATGGTTCCCCAGCCATTATTCAAATTTTAATTTAACGAGACATGATTTATAAAGTAAACACTCCCAGTGTCTATTTTGAGGCTGCTTATATTAAAATCAAATAAACTCAAATAAAGTGCCACATATTCTTTACTTCAAGCTGTGTGGACACAGATGAATCTATCTGGGGTCTTAGGCACAAAAACTGTAAGAGAAAACAGTGACATTCTCATGATAATCAAGTCAAAAGGATGGATACATTTTCCCTCTTTTCACTCTTTTGTTAGATAAGCTGTAAATTGGCACAGTCGGTTTGCAATAGTGCAATGAGTGTTAGCTCAGGAGTTGTTTGTTTGGCTTTTGGTTCTCCCTCATCAAAGTGCATAGCCTTCTAGGTCTTTCAGTTCTACAAACTGAAGAGATCGAAATTGACAACCTCCACATTCCCTTTTCCCCAGTACTATGCAGAGATAACTAAGTAGAGGACTGAGGCAATTCCAAAAGGAAATTAATGACCACAGTCTCATTTGTTTCAAATATAAGCATTAAAGAACACATACATAAATCTCTACTAGTTTAGCTTAAAAAGTTAAGGTTTAGATTCCTTCTTAGTTAAGTAATTAGAAAAGTTTCCTGTCAGCTGTTGGTTGAGGCAAAGGCATTTTGGGAATTTGTGTGTATTTTATTTGAAATTGCTATATACAATTAGTTTAATTCTTTTTATTTTATTTTATTGTAATTAGTTAATTAATTAATTTTAAATTTCTTTTCAGTGTTCCAGAATTCATTGTTTATGCACCACACCCAGTGCTCCATGCAATATGTGCCCTCCATAATACCCACCACCAGGCTCACCGAACCTCCCACCCCTCGCCCCTCCAAAACCCTCTGTTTCTCAGAGTCCACAGTCTCTCATGTTTTGTCTTGTCTCCCCCTCCAATTTCCCCCAACTCACTTCTCCTCTCCATCTCCCCATGTCCTCCTCTGTGTTATTCCTTATGCTCCACAAATAAGTGAAACCATATGATAATTGACTCTCTCTGCTTGACTTATTTCACTTAGCATAATCTCTTTCAGTCCCATCCATGTTGATACAAAAGTTGGGTATTCATCCTTTCTGATGGAGGCATAACACTCCATAGTATATATGGACCATATCTTCTCTATCCATTCATCCGTTGAAGGGCATCTTGGTTCTTTCCACAGTTTGGTGACTGTGGCTATTGCTCCTATGAACATTGAGGTACAGATGGCCCATCTTTTTACTACATCTGTATTTTTGGGGTAAATACCCAGTAATGCAATTGCAGGTCATAGGGTAGCTCTATTTTTTAAATTTTTGACGAATCTCCACACTGTTTTCCAAAGTGGCTGCACCAATTTGCATTCCCACCAACAGTGTAAGAGGGTTCTCCTTTCTCCACAACTTCTCCAACATTTGTTGCTTCTAGCCTTGTCAATTTTTTCCATTCTAACTGATGTAAGGTGGTATCTCAGTATGGTTTTAATTCAAATTTCCCTAATGGCTAATGATGATGAAAACCTTTTCATGTGTCTCTTAGCCATTTGTATGTCTTCTCTGGAGAAGTGTATGCTCATGTATTCTGCCCTCCATTGATTATCTGGTTTTTGGGTGTTGACTTTGAGAGTTCTTTATCGATCTTGGATATTAGCCCTTTGTCTGTAGTGTCATTTACAAATATCTTCTTTCATTCTGTGGGTTGCCTCTTTGTGTTAAAGATATGTACTAAGTAGTATTTACCTGATTGTTTGATTCTAGAGTCCAGTGCCCACAAGGGGAAAAACTATTAACTTCATAAGACTTATTCTTATATGAGTAGGCTACACACTGTACATGCAAGAAAAAGCAGCAAGCATTGAAGGGAACCTCATTCATTCATTCACTCAAAAAGTGTGTTTCAAGCACGTGGTCATCTGTGGGATGTGGGCTCTTGAAGCCCAGCCTGTTGGTCAGGTTAGCCTTCAGGAAACTGTAGTAGCCACTTCCTCGACATCATAGCTTAAGTTTGGCTCTTATATTTTCAGAAAACTTTCCACCATTATCAACATCTTTTTGGGCATTAGTCCTTTTTATCTGCTTCCTTACATTTTATGCTTTCTTCTCCCATTTCCTACTAATCTCCCGTATCTGATCCAGACTCTTGAACCCTGCGTTTGTTGGCCATCTGCATGATCTGCCTGGTTGTTTCTTGCCTACCCAGACCATTACTTTTGCTGATCCTTACTCTTGCCTGTGTCTGGCCTCTGATGGGCTTACCTGGTGCTGACTTATGACCTATTTCTGATGTTACCTCACTGGGACATGTTAATACTGTGGACCTCTGGTCTCATTTTTCTTGACAACTGATTCAACTTTGGTCTTGACTTCAAGTTCCATCTTCTGCCATTGTTGCAATTTTCACCTGGGTAATATCTGATTGTTTCAAGCCTCTGTCCCCACCCCCCTCCAAAAGAAGTATGTCCCTCCAGGATGTGCCACAAAGATTGTCCTCAAATTCTTGAAGAGTTGGGTTTGGAACATTTGGTTCAGAGAATTTTTTAAAAGATTTTATTTATTAATTTGACAGAGATCACAAGTAGGCAGAGAGGCAGGTGGGGTGGGGGGAAACAGGCTCCCTGCTGAGCAGAAAGCCCGATGTGGGGCTTGATCCCAGGACCCTGGGATCATGACCGGAGCTGAAGGCAGAGGCTTTAACCCACTGAGCCACCCAGGTGCCCTGAGAATTTTTTAAAATTCTGTTTTAGTTTTAGATTAATAATCAGAAAACTAGATTTGGTTTTGCTTTAGATAAATCCAGGAGAGTTCTGGAAAACAACAACAACAACAACAAACCTTGGCTCAAAATGAGTTAAAAATATGTTCAGCTCTGAGGCCAGAAAATTAGAATGGTTTCCTCTAGTTTGAAATTCATGACATGATTAGAGTTTTTGCTTGGATGGGAGAGAAAACTGATGAGATAGATGTGTTAACTATAGGGACGAAGAAAGGTATCACCTGAGGAGCTGGACAAGTGTGAAAGTAAAATGGAATTTCTAGGACTTGACTGGGATGCTGTGAGGTAGAGATGTTTCATAAACTGACGGTTCCATATCCAAAGCACAGGGAGGGCAGGGATGGTGCTAACACATGTGGTCTGACACCATAAACAACTGTTTTCCTTTGAGGCACAGAAGACTGTTGACCTCTGTTGTCCCACACAGGGGAAGCTGAATTCAAGAAATCTATAGAATGTATGTTCTTCTCATTTCTCTGAGGATTACCAAAGAGAGTTTTGCCATGCTCAGGAAAACATTGACCTTCCATGGTCCATGACCTTCTTAAAGTGATTTCATAAGAGCACTTGAAACTCCCTCAATCTCAGCCCTTGACATGACTAAGCAGCCTTACTTCCCCTTTCTGAGAAAAATGGCTGTTTTGAAGGTGTCCTGATGGCTATAGGGGAACACCATCCCTCTGGGTATTCCTCCTACAAGTGAAGCTGTTCCAGCGGAATGCTGAAAATATGGAGTAGAACGAGAGCAGAGATGTTTGCAATTGGATTTATCCATGTCCCTGGGTTACTGAGGACATCTTCTCTCACTGAACATATAAACCCACTCAGGGTTCATCACTTGTCCTGCTAACATCTGTCAAGGATGCACAGCGAGATTACAGACACTGGCCAAACAAAGGCCGGCTCTTCTGGGAGGGAATTGGTGGGTGTCAGTGAAGATGTACATCTTACAGAGCAGCAGATGTTGGGAACATCTCTGCCTGGCGTGCCGTTACAGCTTTGCACACACAGAGAGGACCTGATAAAAGGCAGGTATGCTTTGAGACATCAGAAGGAGGTAGATGATTTAGCGTGCTGGCTGCACTTGAATGATGCGGTCTGTGGTCTTCTCTACTTAGCAGAGCCACCACTGACCAAGCCAGGTGCTTCACCAGTTCCAGACATAGGGTGAAGTGCTCTGCCTTCATGCTCTCATTCAGTTCCTTGCAGTGGGCTCTGCTGTTCTCCCCACTTTAGATGAGGAAACTGAAACTTGGAGGTGTTGCGTAACTTGCCCAGGGTTACAGAGGTAACACACATGGAGCCTGAATTCAAGTCTGTTTCTAGTTGGAAAACCTTAGCTTGTAAGCACTGAAATTAAGGAACTAAATTTCCTTGCACCTGAAATTGTGATAACAAGTGAGTTACTTACTCTGATGACTGAAGTGCCCTTCAACTAAAAAAAAAAAAAAAATCAGTTTGCTATCTGCAGTCTTTCACCCAAAGAAAGGTGCTTGAGGGTTAGGAAAATTAACTGTTTCTAGGCTGGCATGCCCTTTCCTCCTCATATTTCTGTCCCACCTCACCAGAGCGCTTCCTTGGAGCTGTCAGGCCCTTGCTCCTTTCTCTTCTCTTCCTGCAGCTTCCACAGGCACTGCAAACACACTGTTGTTCCAGGGCTCTTGAAGGTGCTAACTGTAGAAAAAGGAAGGCTAGAGCTGGGTAAAGAGAACCCAGTGTGTTGGGGTGGAGGTGGAGTGGAGGTAGAGCAGTATTAAACAGGTTGTTCAGGATTGGCCTCCTTGGAATGATGGTATTTAGGCAAAGGTCAAAAGGGTGTGGTGTGTGTGTGTGTGTGTGTGTGTGTGTGTGTGTAGTGTATCCTACCTCCCAACTGGACTGTAAAGTCCTTGACAGAGGTCATGTTTTATATTACTTGGTATCTCCAATGCTAGGCTTATGGTAGGCACTCAAGACACAGTTATTGAATTTAGTGCATAGTTATTGTTACCAGGAATGAATTAGGTATGAGTGAATAGTGAGGTGGTTTTATTTTCCTTTAGGAGTCTCTCTTTCAACAAATCATATTCTCATTATTCTTATATCTGGCCATAAAAGTAATTTATGCTTAATGTAGAAACCCATGAGAATCCTAAAGGCATAAAGAAGAAAATAAAAATCACTCACAATTCCAACTGTCAATATAATCACTACTAAGCATTTTGGTATATTTTCTCTCACACATGCAAATATATAAAAATTAAAAAATTGGGCTCATATTTAGCGATGATATTAAAAAAATGGACTGGCTTATATATATATCAGGGACACTAGCCCATTGTAACCTTTTTGTGTTGCAGGCTTGAGGGGCCCCAAAGTGGGATGTTGCAGCGGGGGGCACTCAGGGGTGGCTGCTCTCTGTTAGCACTGATCCACATGGGCACCACTAGTATGTCTTGACTGACCACCTGCCCTAGAGGGAGAGAGTGCAAACAGGGGAGCAGCAGGCGGAATAGGCAGAGGGAGAAGCAGGGTTCCTGCTGAGCAAGGAGCCCAATGTGGGACTTGCTGTTGGGACCCCAGGATCATGACCTGAGCCAAAGACAGACTCTTCACCGATGGAGCCACCCAGATGTCCCAAGTTTGTAATTTCAAAAGTATTTTTATTTACTTTAGTTATGGCACTATAAGCATCAATGGAAAAATACGTGTATGCTTTTAATCCTCCTTATCTTGGGAAAAGGAGCCACAAAGATCCTGCTTTTTCTTGTCCTCAGCTCCTAGCAGTTTTGATGGCATTCTTGCCTCTGTTTTATCAGTTCCTTGGCTTGCTGGGTGGACTTCTGAGAACCAGGACATTTGGGAAGGAAAAGATGACAAGAGCAAAGTAAAGGAACTTGAAAGGCTGTCGAATGCAGTTGCTTCCTCATCGCCACTGTGGGGACGCTCTGGTGTCATGACGGTGCCCTGAAATGGTGATGTCTGACTCTCGTCTCCCTTGGCTGCCCTTCTGTCTCATGACTGTCTCCACAGCTGCTGCTGCCAGGGCCCAGCCTGTTGCCTCAAGCCAGAAGCCGAAAGCTCACATAACCTTTTGAAGAGCCCCGTACAAGTAAATTGAGCCCTTGTGACGAAGACTAGTTGAGCAAACAATACCACACCATGAGGCTACATGCATTTAATAAACATCTCCAGCCACAGAAAGAGTCACGGGAGAGGAGACACAGGTCTACTTTATGATGTGGCTTTTGAAATTAAACCAATTGTTTAGAGCAGAGGTGCTGAAGTTCTGCAGATTCAAAGAGTGAATTCAATTTATTTATCCAACAAACACTGCTTGGTCATTCATTAGATGCCAGGCACTGGGCCAGGTGCCAAAGACAGACAAGGTTATTATAGTCATAGAGCTTTCATGGTACTGCGAGGGGAGCTTATTAAATGGAGATAGAGCTGTGATTAGGCATTTTTAGGTTTCATAAATGTGAATAGGAGTGTACAGTTGTTTCTCAATGAAACATTAATTTTAATTTTATTTATTTTATGTCTTGCTCTGCTTCCACATGGAAGAGATTCTTTATTCTTTCCCCAGAAGTTTAGTCCAGTGTGTGATCACACATTTACATGTATATTACACACATTGCAATGTACTATTGGGCTTTAAATACTCCAAGAGGGACAACTTTTAATGTGCTGAGACATTTAGGGTTGGAAGGGTATTTAGAACAACCTTGCAAAGTCCTGGGCATTATCAAATGTGGAGAAAGAGTAAAATTGTATCATGAGAGAGGGCACACATGCCAGTTTAGCCATGTCCCTCCTCCGTAGGGGTAAAGAGCCTGAAGAATTAAAGAGAGATGCTCACCTGGAGGCCATGTTCCACTTCTAAACCACATCCTGAGTCCCCCAAATCTCAGAATTCCCTAGCTTAGGGGCCTTGAACCCCTTACCAGAGTCTGCAAGGGCTTCTTCCATAGGTCTGTCTTTTTGAGTGTTGACGGTTATGTCACCATGTGCTGGTGTCTCTATCCATGCATACAAGACCCCAAGTGTAGGGTGGAGATGGAAGGAGAAAGTGGTTGGACACCCACAGATGTCAGGTATTAGCCTGCATATAGCTATGGCAATTTTCTCGTTGGCTAAAGAAAAAGGTAAGGCAAGGTGGTGTGTGTGTGTGTGTATGTGTGTGTGTGTGTGTGTGTGTGTGTGTGTGTGTGTTTAATCTTTAACTAAAACTTTTGCCTTTACTACCTGGAATGACTCTCTGACAATGGGAGATGCCTTTTGTAAAGTAGTGGATTCTGTTTACTAGTGCATCCCATACAGTTAAAGAATTCTTTGGAGGAAAAATAAACTCAAACATTTATTTTGTGCATCATTGTATTCCTTGAAACAATGGATTACTTCTTAATCCTGCATACATTCTTAAAATGAGAACTCCATCTGGGAGGCCTAACCTTCCATAGAAACGTCTGTGTTACACATGTCCATCCAGCCCTTTGCCAAGTGCTAAATGGAGCACGCAATTGTTGGTAAGATATGCTGGGGTTCTCTAGAGACCTTAAAGAGAGCAGGGTGCTTTGGGTAGCCTGGCATGCACATCATTTGGATCCAGCCTTGATCACTCAAGCCATGTACTTTAAATAATTCCCATTAGATCCTCTTCTCTTTGTGCTGTATTTTTCCATTTTTAATGCCATTAAGTTTGAAATAATTGAAGATATTTTACTCTGTCATTTTTCTAGTTTTTCTTTGGATATATTCCTCTCATTGAAGCTGAAACTAGACAAGAGTTGCAGATCCTTTTTTAAAAAAAAGATTTTATTTATTTATTTGACACACAGAGGGAGAGCACAAGTAGGCAGAGAGGCAGGCAGAGGGAGAGGGGGAAGCAGGCTCACTGCCGAGCAGAGAGCCCGATGTGGGGCTTGATCCCAGGACCCTGGGATCATGACCTGAGCCGAAGGCAGAGGCTTAACCCACTGAGCTACCTAGATGCCCCAAGTTGCAGATCCTTAAATCAATAACCTCATGAGTTTGTCCTCATGTTTCTCTGGGAAATACAGGAAGTGCACTCCAGTAAATCTTTCTTTCAAGGTTTATATAGTCCTAAAGCCACAGGTCATGGCAGTTTCCCTTGCTTGGGGACCAACTGCAGAATCAGGGACTTTCAGAGCAGACAGGGCTCTGAGGGGTCATGTGGTGTCATTGCCTCATTTCTTAGGTGAGGCATGGAGATTCAGAGAGGACAAATGCTTGTCCCATGTCCCAGAGCGGGTACATGACAGGCTGGGAGTCTGGACTTCAGGATGTGCTTAACCTCTTTAGTTCATAGGAGTGCAATGAAAGATCATGTGGTTCAAAGACATTTTTTTTTCCTGGCCTCAGAAACCTAAATAAAACTCAAAAACAATACTTATTCTGGACCTTATGTGCTTGTATAATGAACCATTTTGAGTAAATTAGGAATTTCACTTAGGACTGATGTGACTCTAGGCTCATTCTGCCTTTTAAATAAATAGCCAATTCTTGTTATGTGCAGTAATTATGTCCTAAAAAGTCACTGTGAGCATTGAATTAGCCAACACTGAAACATATTTCTGGGGAAATACAGGCTTGGGTTCCTACGAGATTGGTCACACTTTCATCACCAAGTCAATACATAACTTTGTTTCATGTGTGTTTCTGTTTAAGACAACTCATTTAATATATATTTTTGACTCTTTAACATTAAATCCATGGCCGACAGAACTATAACTCACTCCTGAACTAAGCTCATCTAAAACGTATTTTCTCTGTAAGGCACATCACATCAACCTTCTTGTGTGTGGGAGCACTAGACAGCATGTCAGCATTATGGTTGGGGGCCATTTTAAAGCAATAAAAATCACAAAAAGTGCAAAACACGTGACACTTAATAGACTGTAAAAAGGAAACTTGCTTATAGTAAATAGGTGACCTAGGAAGGCAGAATGTCGACTTGTTTGACCTCAACTGGGAATGTGTATGTTGGGGACTCCCAATTTTTTACCATACCACACATGTCCAAAAATGACCACAAAAATCCTGCATTGATTTTAGGGTTACAGACAAAGTTTAGTAGGTGAATTTGCAATAGAGAATTTGAGAATAATGAGGATCAATTGTATCCAAAAGCTTGTGCATGTCACCACATATTATAATCTCAAACATGAACTTCTAGCCTTCAATTCTGGTTCTACTTGGACCACTTTCGACTCTGTATTGGAATTATGGTGATAGCCCTATGACAGGCTCCCAAGGAATCCATTTGTTTCAGTGTCCCACATTCCCAAGAATTGTGCTTCTGAAAGACTCCTGAAGGCAGATCCAGGCCCCTGTTCCCTTAATCACAGAACTTCATCAAGAGTGGGGTATCACCCCACGCATGTACCCTTTTCTCCCTTTAATTAGTCTAGCTTCGTACAACTGAAGAGATGGGTCTCTCAAGGCTTGTCCCAAGGATCCTGCCTCATGTCTGTTTTTGCCCTCAGAGTTCTGTTTTCAGCCTCTTTTTAAAAAAAATTTATTTCTTTTCACTGTAACAAATTTAATTGTTTATGCACCACACCAAGTGCTCCATGCAATACATGCCCTCCTTAATACCCCCCACCTTGCTCCCCCAACCTCCCACCCCATGTCCCTTCAAAATCCTCAGATTGTTTTTCAGAGTCCTTAGTCTCTCATGGTTCATCTCCTCTTCTAATTTCCCTTAACTCCCTTCTGATCTCCATCTCCCTATGTCCTCCATGTTATTTGTTATGCTCCACAAATAAGTGAAACCATATGATAATTGGCTCTCTCTGCTTGACTTATTTCACTCAGCATAATCTCTTCCAATCCTGTCCATGTTGCTACAAAAGTTGGGTATTCATCCTTTCTGATGGAGGCATAATACTCCATAGTGTATATGGACCACATCTTCCTTGTCCATTCATCCGTTGAAGGGCATCTTGGTTCTTTCCACAGTTTGATGACCATGGCCATTGCTGCTATAAACATTGGGGTACAGATGGCCCTTCTTTTTACCACATCTGTATCTTTGGGGTAAATACCCAGTAGTGCAATGGCAGGGTCTTAGGGAAGCTCTATTTTTAATTTCTTAAGGAATCTCCACACTGTTCTCCAAAGTGGCTGCACCTACTTGCATTCCCACCAAGCGTGTAAGAGGGTTCCCCTTTCTCCACATCCTCTCCAACACACGTTGTTTCCTGTCTTGCTAATTTTGGCCATTCTAACTGGTGTGAGGTGGTATCTCAATGTGGTTTTAATTTGAATCTCCCTGATGGCTAGTGATGATGAACATTTTTTTCCTGTGTCTGATAGCCGTTTGTATGTCTTCATTGGAGAAGTGTCTGTTCATGTCTTCTGCCCATTTTTTGATACGATTATCTGTTTTGTGTGTGTTGAGTTTGAGAAGTTCTTTATAGATCCTGGATATCAACCTTTTGTCTGTACTGTCATTTGTGAATATCTTCTCCCATTCTTTGTGTTGCCTCTTTGTTTTGTTGACTGTTTCCTTTGCTGTGCAGAAGCTTTTGATCTTGATGAAGTCCCAAAATTTCATTTTCGCTTTTGTTTCCTTTGCCTTTGGAGACATATCTTGAAAGAAGTTGCTGTGGCTGATATCGAAGAGGTTACTTACTGCCTATGTTCTCCTCTAGGATCTGATAGATTCCTGTCTCCCATTGAGGTCCTTTATCCATTTCGAGTTTATCTTTGTGTGCAGTGTAAGAGAATGGTCGAGTTTCATTCTTCTACACATAGCTGTCCAATTTTCCCAGCACCATTTATTGAAGAGACTGTCTTTTTCCCACTGTATATTTTTTCCTGCTTTGTCGAAGATTATTTGACCATAGAGTTGAGGGTCCATATCTGGGCTCTCTACTCTGTTCCACTGGTCGATGTGTCTGTTTTTATGGCAGTACCATGCTGTCTTGGTGATCACAGCTTTTCAGTAAAGCTTGAAATCAGGTAATGTGATGCCGCCAGTTTTGTTTTTCTTTTTCAACATTTCCTTAGCAATTTGGGGTCTCTTCTGATTCCATACAAATTTTAGGATTATTTTCTCCAGCTCTTTGAAAAATACCTGTGGAATTTTGATCGGAATGGCATTACAAGTATAGATTGCTCTAGGCAGTATAGACATTTTAAAAAATATTTTATTTATTTATTTATTTATTTATTTATTTATTTATTTATTTTTTATTTTTTTATAAACATATTTTTATCCCCAGGGGTACATGTCTGTGAATTGCCAGGTTTACACACTTCACAGCACTAACCAAAGCACACACCCTCCCCAATGTCCATTACCCCACCCCCCTTTCAGTATAGACATTTTAACAATGTTTATTCTTCGGATCCAAGAGCATGGAATGGTCTTCCATCTTTTTGTGTCTTCTTCAATTTCTTTCATGAGTGTTCTGTAGTTCCTCGAGTACAGATCCTTTACCTCTTTGGTTAGGTTTATTCTCAGGTATCTTCTGGTTCTTGGTGCTATAGTAAATGGAATCGATTCTCTAATTTCTCTTTCTGTATTTTCATTGTTAGTGTATAAGAAAGCCACTGATTTCTGTACATTGACTTTGTATCCTGCCACATTACTGAATTGCTGTATGAGTTCTAATAGTTTGGGGGTGGAGTCTTTTGGGTTTTCCATATAAAGTATCATGTCATCTGTGAAGAGAGAGAGTTTGACTTCTTCATTGCCAATTTGGATACCTTTTATTTCTCTTTGTTGTACGATTGCTGTTGCTAGGATTTCTAATAGTATGTTGAGCAAGAGTGGTGAGAGTGGGCATCCTTGTCGTGTTCCTGATCTCAATGGGAAGGCTGTGAGCTCCTTCCCATTGAGGATGATATTTGCTGTGGGCTTTTCATAGATAGATTTTATGAAGTTGAGGAATGTTCCCTCTCTCCCTATACATTGAAGTGTTTTAATCAGGAACAGATGCTGGATTTTGTCAAATGCTTTTTCTGCATCATTTGAGAGGACCATGTGGTTCTTCTCTCTTCTCTTATTGATTTGTTCTATCACATTGATTGATTTGCGAATGTGGAACCATCCTTGTAACCCAGGGATGAATCCCACCTGGTCATGGTGGATAATCTCTTAAACGTGCTGTTGGATCCTATTTGCTAGGATCTTTTTTAGAATATTAGCATCCATATTCATCAGTGATATTGGTTTGAAATTCTCCTTTTTGGTGGGGTCTTTGCCTGGTTTGGGGATCAGGGTAATGCTGGCTTCATAAAAAGAGTCTGGAAGTTTTCCTTCTGCTTCAATTTTTTGAAACAGCTTCAGGAGAATAGGTGATATTTCTTCTTTGAAAGTCTGGTAGAATTCCCCAGGGAATCTGTCAGGTCCTGGGCTCTTGTTTTTTGGGAGGTTTTTGATCACTGCTTCAATCTCGTTAGTAGATATTGGTCTATTCAGGTTGTCAATTTCTTCCTGGTTCAATTTTGGGAGTTTATAGTTTTCCAGGAATGCATCCATTTCATCTAGGTTGCTTAACTTATTGGCATATAACTGTTGATAATAACTTCTGATGATTGCTTCTATTTCCTTGGTGTTAGTTGTGATCTCTCCCTTTTCATTCATAATTTTATTAATGTGAGCTTTCTCTCTTTTCTTTTGGATTAGTGTGGCCAATGGTTTTTTGATCTTATTGATCCTTTCAAAAAACCAGCTTCTAGTTTCATTGATACATTCTACTGTATCTCTAGTTTCTATCTCATAGATCTCTGCTCTAATCTTGATTATTTGTCTTCTTGTCTGTGGAGTTGGCTTAATTTGTTGTTGATTCTCCAGTTCTTTAAGGTGCAGAGACAGCTGGTGTATTATGGATTTTTCCATTTTTTTGAGGGAGGCTTGGATGGCTATGTATTTCCCCCTTGGGACCGCCTTTGCTGTATCCCATAGGTTTCGGACCGAAGTGTCTTCATTCTCATTGGTTTCCAGGAATTGTTTAAGTTCTTCTTTGATCTCCTTGTTGATCCAAGCGTTCTTAAGCAAGGTGGTCTTTAGCTTCCAGGTGTTTGAGTTCCTTCCAAACTTTTCCTTGTGATTGAGCTCCCGTTTCAAAGCATTGTGATCTGAGAATATGCAGGGAATAATCTCAGTCTTTTGGTATCAGTTGAGCCCTGATTTGTGACCCAGTATGTGTTCTATTCTGGAAAAGGTTCCATGTGCACTTGAGAAGAATGAGTATTCTGTTGTTTTAGGGTGGAATGTTCTGTATATATATCTATGATGTCCATCTGGTCCAATGTGTCATTCAATGCTCTTGTTTCTTTATTGATTTTCTGCTTCAATGATCTGTCCATTAATGATAGAGGCGTGTTAAGATCTCCTACTATCAATGTACTCATATCAATATGACTCTTTATCTTGATTAATAGTTTTCTTATGTAGTTGGCTGCTCCCATATTGGGGGCATAGATATTTATAACTGTTAGATCATCTTGGTGGATAGTCCCTTTAAGAATGATGTAGTGTCCTTCTGTATCTCTGACTACAGTCTTTAGTTTAAAATCGAATTTATCTGATATGAGAATCGCTACCCTGGCCTTCCTTTGAGGCCGATTGGCATGAAAAATGCTTCTCCATCCCTTCACTTTCAGTCTGGGTCTATCCTTAGGTTAGAAATCGGTCTCTTGTAGACAACATATGGATGGGTCCTGTCGTTTTATCCAATCTGGAACCTGTGTCATTTTTTGGGCACATTTAGGCCATTCACATTTAGAGTGATTATTGATAGATACTTTTTCTTGACATCGTGTTACCTTTGAAGTCTTTCTTTCTGTAGATTGTCTCCATATTTCTGTTCAATGATATTCTTATGATTTTTCCTCTTTTATAGAACCCCCCTTAATATTTCCTGCAATGTTGGCTTGGTGGTCGCATACTCTTTTAAGCCTTGCCGGTCTTGGAAACTCTTTATTTCTCCATCCATTTTGAATGTCAGTCTTGCTGGATAAAGTATTCTTGGCTGCATGTTCTTCTCATTTAGTGCCCTAATATATCTTGCCAGCCCTTTCTGGCTTGCCAGGTTTCTGTGGATAGGTCTGATGTTATTCTGATGGGCTTTCCTCTGTACATAAGGAGCTTCTTTGTCCTAGCTGCTTTCAAGAGAGCCTGTCTACAATTATGATTCCTCATACTTACTATCAGGTGTCTCGAGGACTTTTGACATTCTATAATCTTGGGGGAGATCGTTCTGCCTCTTGTTTTCAGCTTCTTTTAACCTCAACCTCTTAGAAGCATCTATTATTCCCATGGTTAATCACAGCCAGGCCCCCAACTTCCAGATCCTTAGCTCTTATAACACCTTTCTTCTGAGCAGTTCTGTTACTCTAGTTTCCTCATTGACATTTCCACCAGAATGACATACTGTAATCTCTGCGTGTCCAAAAGAGGCCACATTGCCTCCTACCCCATCCCAATAGCCCCTCTTTCTTCCTCTTGGGTCCTTAGCTACTAGGGTCATTGTCCAACAAAGCACTCAAACTTGAAATCGGAGTTATCCTTAATTCCATCCTCTCCTTTACTCCCCTTGTCAGATAGCATACCAGGTCCCATACAGTCTACTTCTGTACTGTCTCCCCCATCTGACCATGTCTCTCTAGTGTCATTGCCATAGCTCTATTCCAGTCCTCACTGAGTTTGGCTTAATGTCATGGCTTGACGGCATGCATGTTTCCAATTCATTCTGAATACTGCTCCTGGGATGATCTCTTGAAAACACACAGTTATGACCATATCACTTCCCTTCTTTGAATTTTTCAGAAACTTTCCATTTACTACCGGGTATAATTTAAATTTAATAAAGTCCTTTTATAATTGGACCACTGCTTTCATTCCTGTTTCATCTACATCAACCCCCTTTTAACTGTGCCATATTGTGACATAAAAAGAAATAAATTTGTTCTTTGTTCCTGGTTCCTAACACAGGAGCTTCTAAAACCTGGAATTTCTACAGTAATAGAAGTGAACGTATCAACTTTTGTTATTCACCATAAACCCCTTCAACCATACCTAGTTTATGCTAATGAAGTGACTCTTACTGAGTCCTTAGCTAGCTTCAGGAAGGGTGCTGGTTGCCAGGGGAAACATCCATGTGGTTAGAGGTTTGGAAATTTCACTCCAACGCCCCAGCTCTGGGAAGTTAATCACCAATGCCCAGTGGTTTAATCAATCATGAAACTCCATAACCCCCCTGAATGACAGAGAGCTTCTAGATTGGTGAACACTCCATATGCCAGGAGGGAAGGGTACCATACCCCAGTTTTATGGGGACAGAAGCTCTTGTACTCAGTACCCCTCCAGATCTCACCCTTTGTATCTCTTTAAATGGATATTCATTCATATCCTTCTAATGTCCTTTATAAGAAACTGGTAATAGTAAAGAAACTATTTTCATGAGTTCTGTGAGCCATTCTAGCAAATTATCAAACCTAAGGATGGGTTTGTGGGAACTCTGATTTTTAGGCAGTCTATTTGAAGTACTGGAGGCCTAGGACTTTCTATTGGCATCTGAAGTCGGGGTAGTCTTGTGGGACAGAGCTCTTAATCTGTGGGGTCTGTGCTAACTCCAGGTAGTGTCAGAATTGAATGGTGGTGTCCAGAGTCAGAGAATTGGCTGATGTGAGGAAAATCCCCCCACACATTTGATATCAGTAATCCTGTGAGTAGAAAAGGATTGTAACCAACTATGTTCTATGAAGTTGTTAAAACATCCCATGCTCTTCCTGCCTGCTTGCCTTTATGTGTACTCTGGTCTTTGCCTGGAATATTCTTCAAGCATTTGTTCACCTTGTGAGCTACTGCTCTTTCATTAACATGTGGCTCAAGGTTTGTCTTTCCTGTGAAGCTTTCCTTGACATCCACAATATAGTTAGTTGTCTCTTGGACTGACTAGAGACCCTTGAACTAACTTTAATGATCTCACTCTGTATTGGAATTTTAAAATAATGGATTTGGTTTTGGAAATGTTGCATTTTAGATGCCTGAGGTAGATCTATAGAGAAATACTCAGTTGGTAGTTATGTAAAGTCAGGACACAAATTCTATGACATAAAGCAAATCCATCAAATATAGGATTATGTGACTCCCTAAGAGCTGTTATTTCATCTTTGTAGGAGACATCTCTTTTCTCCCCCTTTTCCTGCCTATTGGTTATTTTGTGGCTATACTCATATCTGGGCTACAGATTAAATTAATTTGACAAATAAATGTCATGATTAAAATTGTCAAGTATTCCCCAAGTCCAGAGTTACAAAAACTTCTGAGAGAATATTGCTGATTTCTTGCCCGCTTTGGCCTAATACCCATTTATATTATCCTGTTTTTTTCTCCATGACATTTCTAGCCACAGTTTTCAGAAAGCTGTTCTTGGTCTCATTAACCCCATTAAAGAGGACCACCATGTTTTGTGATCATTAGGAGACCATAGCTGAAGTCAGGGCTCAGGGGTCCTGGCCAAAGGGCAGAATAAACAGTTCTGAGTTGGTTATTCAAGCCAAAAGCTTTGTACTTTTAGCAGTTTTCTTTCCTTGGAAGAATGAAAGAGTGCAGGCTGTGATTTGTCTGGTTTCATTTCCATTTCAGGGAACAAACTATCTTTCCTTCTGCTTTTATTTAATTTTTCATTTTAGAAAACAGTGTGGAGATTCCTTAGGAAATTAAATATAGAGCTACCGTATGACCCTGCAATTGTACCACTGGGTATTTACCCCAAAGATACAGATGTAGTGAAAAGAAGAGCCATCTGTACCCCAAAGTTCATAGCAGCAATGGCCTCAGTCACCAAACTTTGGAAAGAACCAAGATGCCTTTCAATGGATGAATAGATAAAGAAGATATGGTCCAGGGTGCCTGGGTGGCTCAGTGGGTTAAGCCTTTGCCTTCGGCTCAGGTCATGATCTCAGGGTTCTGGGATTGAGTCTCACATCAGGCTCTCTGCTTGGCAGGGAGCCTGCTTCCTCCTCTCTCTCTCTCTGCCTGCCTCTCTGCCTACTTGTGATCGCTCACTGTCAAATAAATAAATAAAATCTTTTAAAAAAAGAAGATATTGTCCATATATACTATGGAGTATTATGTCTCCATCAGAAAGGATGAATACCCAACTTTGGTATCAACATGGACGGGACTGGAAGAGATTATGCTAAGTGAAATAAGTTTAGCAGACAGAGTCAATTATCATATGGTTTCGCTTATTGGTGGAGCATAAGGAATAACACGGAAGACATGGAAAGATGCCGAGGAAAAAGGAGTTGGGGCAAATTGGAGGGGGAGATGAACCATGAGAGACTGTGGACTCTGAGAAACAAACTGAGGGTTTTGGAGGGGAGGGGAGTGGGGGGTTCGGTGAGCCTGATGGTGGGTATTATGGTGGGTACATATTGCGTGGAGCACTGGGTGTGGTGCATAAACAATGAATTCTGGAACACTGAAAAGAAATTTAAAAAATAGAAAAATAGTTTTTAATTTTCTTCTTTAGTTTTCACCCCTTCAAATTGTGTTGCACAGCTTGCTACATAGTATGGACTTTAAAAAGTCTGTTGAGCTAAATTGGGATGACTCTTAAACTATGCTATGGCTGATTGTCTCATGATGGCACATTCTTACTTTGCACTCTCCACCTATAGGACTCCTATCTTGTATAAACATGCCTATAGAAAATTTCCATGGAAAGGATATTTATCCTTCACTTTTGTGTCTGACTTATACTTCATTTGCCTGTGATTGAGAAGAAATGAAGAGAAACTCCAAGTTTGTCTGCTCCTGTGTTGTCTAACATTGTAGGTCTCCCACGCATATTTGGAAGAAATAAATCCGTTCCTCCAACTGGCCTTGATTTGTAGCAGCCATTTGCTCCAAAGACATCTGGAAGGAAAATTCAGATTAAAATTGATCATTGTCCTAAAGTCAGTCTCTTCTTACTATAATATTCTATATATGGGAACTATGGTCTATGTGGGAATATAGTCTGTGTTTATGTGACCCTTGACACTCCCATATGTTTGATCTCCTATCTCCAATGTACCACATTGTTCATAGACATTCTCAGCTTATGAAAACTTATGGGGTTCATGATTTCTCTGGGAAGCCAACTTTGGCAATGAAGATGCCCAATGGTAGAGGAAATGGTCTCTCTCCTCAGACAACACAAAAAGCTGTATCCATTTGTGGTCACAACATAGAATACTCCCTGCAAATCCTTCAAACTTCTCATTTCACTCTTTTAATTCCAATTTTTTGGAACTTTTATTACTAAGATATTCCTTTAGTAAAACTCATCTAAATATTGACTGTTTTCTATAGGAAAAAAAATCAGTTATATCCATGAGGAATTAAATAATTCTTCTTGAGTCTCTCTTTTCATCCTGTAAATTAGAACCTTTCTAAAATTCATTTAATCCACTAAATGGTTCCCTTGTCTTCAACTCCCTCTCACTCTCTGATGTCTTAAAGGTAATATTAAAAAAATACCTATAATCAATCATTCTCTGATTCCCTTAGTTATTTCTACTCACTCAGCAAACTTTCAAAGTGAAGTGAGATTATATAAAATTTACAGGCACTGCCAAATTCCAAACCTGCTGACCTGGCCAAATAGACTTACGAAAATGTTCCCCAGTTTAAACTTTAATTTTTTCCTATTGGTTAAAAATTGGTTCTAAAGGATGTCAGACAAATAATACAAAAGGACACATTTTTAGGTTTAACTAATTAATATTTTAGATAAATCAAGATTCTTAGGCTGGAGACCACTATTTATTTAAACAAAGAAGCATAAAAGTAAGTACCAAATGAACTCTATAGAATATAGGATACACTTATAATGAACAAAAAATCTATTCCATTAAAGCCAGCCTTTTGTAGCTTTTCTAGCCCAAAGAGAGCAAATAGGTCATCCTTGTGAATTTACAGGTTAGCTTGAAGTGGAAGTTTTTACCTGCTTTATTGTACTGATTGATCATAAGTCTCAGGCTGGACACTCAACAGGACAATTCTAACCAAAGAGGTTGGTTGGGAATCACTAGAGTTTTTCCCATTCCAGTGTTCAAAACTCTGTTTACTTTTAGGCTCTGTTACATTTTCATCAGATATGTGTTGTGTTCTTCCTGCTAAGAATAATAAACTCATTGCTCTGTGTATTTTTAAGGCAAAATAAATACTAATTTATTATCCTGAAGATTAATGTTGGCATTATCACTATATTAATTGGAATAAAGAGTTTTGGATTCGGGGTTGCCAGTATCTTCTATCATTCAAGTCTACTTGATTACTTAGAAAGGACAGGACAAGTCATATTGGGAGAAGGAAAGAACAAAAGTCTTAAAATCTGATAAGGAGGATAAGAGATATATGAAAATACAGCTAGCTAACATAGATCTAATAAGGACCAGATTAGTCTTGATCTGATCTCAGTTTATTTACATTGGAATGGGACAGTTTCATCAAATGAGTTTGCTTTTGAAATAATTGATTTAAAACAATAAGACATTTTAGTGGAATTTCAAACTGATTTAAAAAATACTTGGCTTAAACTCTTGGAAAGTAGGTCATATTCTTCTTTAAATGTAGTTCTTAAAAGTACAGTATATTATGTCTTGTTAGTGAATATCAGGAGAAACCTTGAATGGGATAATGGCAAGTCACTCCTTGGGTTTAGTTACCTCATGTGCAAAATGTGGTAAGCAACTAGATAATTTACAAAGTTCGTTTTAGCTAGCTGTATCAGTCTAATATGGTGCTGTGTCTGAGAGAGGAAAGCAAAACTAGGAAAACGTCCAAAGTAATATAGGATTTAAAAGACCATTTTGCCTCTTGAGGGGGAGGACCCCCCAAAACATTATGGGGCATATTAGAGTTAAATATATAGATCACTGTTAATAGAATAACTGACATAGGATTCTATGTGTGCCAGTATTCCATCATATGAATTAAATCTGACTAAAAGATAGGCTGGAGGCACCTGAGGTGGCTCAGTGGGTTAAGCCTCTGTCTTCAGCTCAGGTCATGATCTCAGGGTCCTGGGATCGAGCCCCACATCAGGCTCACTCCTCAGCAGGGAGCCTGCTTCCCCTTCTGTCTCTGCCTGCCTCTATGCCTACTTGTGTTCTCTCTCTCTTTCTCTGTCAAATAAATAAATAAATAAATAAAATCTTAAAAAAAAAAAGATAGGCTGAATTTGGATGTCTCCATAGCCCCAAAGAGAGGAGAATAGAGAGTTTCATACTGCTACATTTTCCAAGCCAATCTTGAACTTATAGTTTATTGCGTGTTTACATCTTAAAGGTTCAAATATATCACAGGAGACAGAAACTCTGCCTATGTCAACCAGTAAGTTTAAAGTATCATGCCAAGAGAAAGGTCATTGTTTGTTTGGGCTCCAGGGTAGATCACTGACGTAACGGTTGGTTCTTGAGTAAAGAGATAATGCTAGACCAGAAATCCTGAGATAATGGGAGCAATTGCCCAGAGGGCTTTTTTCACCCCTGATTTCCTCTGGTCTTAGCTTTGTTGATCAGAAATAGAGAATCAAGCTTGGACCTAAGACTACGGTTCATATTAAGAGGAAGAATCCTAGTTTTTCCATCTCTAATTTCTATGATTGTGCAAATCTAAATTAAAAACATTGGGAACATTCAATATGTTTGTCATGTATTTTTAAGCCACAGTAAAAACTCAATGTAGTACATTATGTACAGAGAGAAGAAAAAGAAGAACTTAACACCAGCTTTATGAAATTAACTGGCTCCAAATAGAGAACTAGCCACCTGGTCTGGTTTCAAGTTTTTGTCTTAAATATTAATATTCTAAAAAGGAAAACCGATTCTGAAAGAGTCCAAGGAAATCAATGGTTCTTCCAGCGTATGCTTGTTTTACATAAACAACTTGCCTCTCACAACATGAAAATATTTTGCATATGTCTACTTAATGAAATATGTTGTTTTGGAAATAGTCTTATTTCTTTCTCAATCCCCCATGATGTCCAGTCTATTCTCAAGCTATCTCTGTTTCAATCTCTCTCTCCCTCTCTCTTTCTAGTAATAAGCTATTTTCCTGTTTTTACTATCTGGACCTGTATGGCCCCCAAATTTGATTATGCACTCAGCAATTCCAAGTACCTATGTGTGTGTGTGTGTGTGTATGTGTGTGTGTGTGTGTGTGTGTGAAGGGATGAACAAATATAAAATGTGATGATTAGTGTCATCAGATGTTTAAAAAACAACAACTACCCAGAACTTGAACAGCAAAGTGAATAGTGCTTCCACTGAAGCAGTCACCTTTGGAGATTAAATGTTTGGAATACAATGATGTCCCTGCTCTAAATAATTTTGGAACTTTTCTTTTGGAAAGTATGTGGAACCAACGAATGGGAAATGCCAAAAAATTACTGTCCTGATTTTTTAGTCTTTCTTTTGTACTAAAATACATATTGTCCAGCTTGATCATCCATCTTGTTTGGCAAACTGATCTCCTTTATTAGTCAGGGTTGGGCAAGAAGCTTATTGCTGGCATATATATATATATATATATATATATATATATATATATATAGTGTGTGTGTGTGTGTGTGTGTAAGAGAGAGGGAGATTGAGGAGTTTTTAATAAAGGATCTATTTACAGAAGATACGAATAAGAAATGGGAAACCAAAAAGGAATGGGGGAGTTCTTATGCTTCCTGGGCCTGAAAGGAATAAAAAGAAGGGTTTGCTATTAAAGTGCAGAAAGAGATGTAGGTGAGAGCTCTCCCACTGCACCTGAGACCTTAAGGAAGAAGACAGCCACATTTCTGAACTCATTCTCCTCTTTGCTTTCAAATATCTGATGGTGCTTCCCTTTGGCCAAACTTGAGAGAAAGCCAGAGAGCTAGGAAACCTTTACAGAACCCATACAGATCAGTCTCTCAGGACATAGAGCAGAGTGGAGAGGCACGGAGAATAGTTCTGGAGGATCTAATGGAGAATATCCAGCACAGCCATTGATGACTTTCCTCTGTTAACAGTAATCCAAAACACTCCACTGAGGACTGTCAGGAGGGTGGAGTAGCTTCCAAAGGAAATTCTAAGAGAAGCATCCCTTACGTAAACTGAGTATGTAAACTCCCTAGAAAAAGTATGCAGCCAACAGAGGAAATGAATAGTGTTTTAGTTCATTCATTACAATTCAGACTTATTTTTTCACAGCCATGTTTTGTCTTTTGACAGAAACACATTTGAATGGCTTTTGATGCATTCAGTCTATGACTTTTTATAATCCTTATGGTAGAATATATGTATTCTTTATTGAGACTTATAATAGAGAATGGAAAAATACAAAATGACAAATCAAAAGATATATATCTTTTCTTAATGGAGTTAACTGCATATATTGCTTATGTACATGAGTGAAATAAGGTCCTGAAAATCTGACAGGGATTGGGATTTGGGAAGGGGATTAAGGACAAAATTTAAATATATTTATAATAATCCAGATCTGCCTTCTATTGGCAGTTTTTACTTCACTGAACCTATTTTAATGCCTTGGCAGGCTCAGGGATGTTTTATTTTTGTTGGAAATTAGGAACATGGGCGGTAATCATGAGTGCCAAGAACAGAAATGACAAATTATACTGAGTATGCTCTGGAAAACATTGGAAGTGTTGGTCCCCAAGCTTTGACTTGCTGGATTTGTATGTGGATTACCTAACCAGACTTCTAATTCTCTCGTATAGCCAGGTCATCTTTCATCCAAAATAGGAAATTGAACATTTTTTTCTATGAACATCATGTCAATTTTTGATCTTGGGAATCCATCAGTTATTATTCATGGTCACTGTCATTGTCTATTGAATAACAGTGGGCTCAAACATTTTAAGTGAGATACCAGGAGAAAGTATTTATTGTACATTCTTTCAGGTGAATTGGAGCAGAATAAAATGTTACTAAAACTGGTCTTTGTCTCAGAAAACTCCAGGTTCAGATGGTTTCATTGGGGAATTGTAGCTAATATTTAAAGAAGAAATGCCAGTGTTTCACAAGCTTTTTCAGAAAATTGAGAGGACAGGAATACTTCCCAACCTGTTTTATGAGGCCAACACCACCCCAATGCTAAAATTTGTCAAAAGTATTACCAAAAAAAAGCAAAACAAAGAAAATTGCAGACCAGTATCACTCATGAACATAAATTCAAATCCTTAATAAATTTTCAGCATATTAAATCCAATCAATCACATTTAAGAAGATACTACATAAAAACAAAGTGGCAGTTATCCCAGAAATGCAATGTTACTTCAATTCTTCAAAATCAATGAATGTAATTCACCTTTCTACCAAAATAAAAAAGAAAAATGATCATTTCAATAGATACAAAATTGTTCTTTTGCTTTTCTCTATGTATATTTGAATTTATGTTTCTTCATTTAAAAAAAAAGGAAGGAGAACAGAAAATAAAGCCAAGTTCCATAACTTAAAAACTCTGTTTAAGGTTATTTGCCAATAAAGAACAGACTTGATATTTTTAACAATAAAATTTATGGAAGTCCTAATAACTCAGATTTTAAGGCTAAATTGGACCTCAACTTGGGTCAGGAATAAATTTCACATCTATATTGGGCAGACCCACAGGCTTGTGCTTTCCATGTGTCATAGGTCCTCAGCCTGCAGAAGGTGGGCCTCCACAACACCTGTCCAAATCAAGATTCTGAAATCTGAGAGGTTTTGGATGTGGTTGATGTTAACCTAAAAGGGCATGGGAGAGGCATCCAAATTAGGAGTGCGGTTTAATGGAAAGCAACTTTATCCATGCATACATGCACTAGATAGCTAAGTATCTACTTCATGCAAGGTACAAAATGGATGAAAGCTACTTCCCTCATGGAACATATATTCTATTGGGATTTTATATGGTAATAATATGCTTTTAAAAAATATATCAGACATCTAAGGACTAAGTTCTAGGCCTGCCATAGAATTGATGGTTTATGAGTGGATCAAAATATAATTTCTAATCTTGTTCATTTTATTTTTGGTTAAAGAAAATATACTTTCTTTATCTTCTTTACTTTTTCTCATCTCTTTACAGAGCTCTGCATGTTTCAGGAGTTGGCCATACTTTTCTTCTTGGCCCACATAATCACAAAGCAACCTTGATAGAACTTCTGTTTCTCCATCACAGAGCAAGTGATTCCAGATGGTAAAGCTTGATCATTTAAGAACTATTGGTGTAGACATTTTTGTGAATGGTTTTGATGAGTTTCTTCATCTTCTTCTTCTTTTGGTTTCTTCTTGTTATTGTTCTCCACAGCCTTCTCAGAGTTTTGAGCAGAAGAAATTTTAGGCCTTGTTGTCATTGGATCTTTACATAGTAAATCTTTTGATCAATCTTACTTAGTTCATAGAAGAGCATGGAATTTCTTTATTTTCTCAGTAAAATTTCAAAGAAATATTTGAGGGTCTGTCAAGGTAGCATGACTATTCAAGCAAGTACAGTAATAGAAATTCGGCTGAATTCTCCAATAATTTCTGTAGACATGCCATTACTTTAGACTTCTAGTATTAGGAGTGATTTAGCATGACATATGACATGGTAAATATATGACATGATACAATGTATCTCCCAGTGCAACAATACGGAAATGCTTATTTTACATATGTGCAATTGTTTTTTTATATGGAGGTGAAATTTGTATTAAATCCTGAAAGAGGTGAGTAGGGACAGTTTTTGCTAATGATAATGCTATTGTTTTCTTGTTCTGTTTTGGTTGTTAATTCCAGGATTCCTCTGTGATTTTCTGAAGTTTATTTGGTTGAATTCTGAAGCACTGTTTTTCTCAAGTTTTCTGAGTTTCAACCAAATATGCATGGTTCTTGACATCTAATTATTCCTATATATAAGTTCATAATGATGATTAGACTTTTTCTTGTCTCAAAGAGCTTTTCTGAGTAGAAATTTGTCTTTATAACCTAATACCATAATAGTTACTTAATTTACTGTTCTCTATCAACATTACCTGTTACACTAAATACTTACTTTATACTAATCACTGCCACCTAGGTTTCATATTTGGGTCTGTACTGAGTCAGATTCTCATCTGTATACCAGAAAATGATTAGATTCATAATGACAGGGACAGAAACTTCTGTCGGATGGATACTCTCTTAGGTAGTACAATTTAATTTACAGTTATGTATTTGTATTTTATCTGTGAGAAAATGAAAATCAACCACCATCTGGAAATATTCAATTTTTATTCCAGAAGTAGTTAATATCATGGTACCTAAGATTTTTCTGGAAGCCCATTCTCACTGCATGTCTGGTTAAACAATAGCTGAACTACAAATTACCCAGATTTTAATAGCAGTCAATAAAATAAATTAATTGAGGATTAAGGTAGTCTGAAGAGATTTTGCAAACTTAAGTGCTCTATCATATATTTTTGATGATTTTTTAGATGAAAAGTGTTTATGATTCATAGATGAACCAAACTAATGTAAGTCAAGATTATTGACTGAGAGCTGGCAGGCAGCCAGGCAAGTGGAATTAGCAGAGATTACAGTAGACCCACCTTATCTGTAGTTTTACTATCCATGGCTTCAGTTACTTGCTGTCAGCTGAGGCTGGAAGCAGATGATCCTCCTTCTGATGTATTGTTGGGAGGTCAATAGTAGCCTAACCCTAAGTCACAATGCCTATATCATTCACTTCACTTCATCTCATCATACAGGCTTTTTATCATCTCACATCACAGGAAGAAGGGTGAGTATAGTACAAGGTACCTTGAGAGACAGACAGAGAGAGAGAAGCCATATAAATATACCTTTTATTACAGTATTTTGTTATAACTATTATTATTGTTGTTCATCTCCTACTGTGCCTAATTTATAAATTAAATTTTATCATTAGTATGTATGTATAGGAAAAAAAGTAGTATATACAGGGTTCCATACTATCCATGGTTTCATGCACTGGAGATCTTAGAATGTATCTCCTACTGTATTGTATCATTTAATCTTCCGATAAACTTTCTAGGTAAGAGGCTATTTTTTTTTCTATATCACAATTGAATAAACTGATGATAATTTGTCCAACATCAGGCAACTAGTTAGGAACAAGACTAAGATTGTAATTTGCATTTATGGGATGATTTATAAAAGCATAGCAATCCTGGTTCTACTTGGAAAATTTCTTTCTACTTTGAAGATACAGAAACAAGGGAAAGAGGAAACTATTTAGTTACCATCATGTGAAAACAGAATTTCTTTATAGAGTTTATTGGTCCTGGAAAAAATTACAACAAATGAGGAATTTTACTAGACAGGAAGAGTGAGAATCAAAACTCTTCCCAAGGCCCTTCAACTCACCTTAGGAAGAAGGTGAAATCTGGTACGTGGCAAATGAAACTACCAGCATGAAGTTTGCCAAAAAGTGAAAAAAGATTGCATTGTCCTTTTGCTCTTGTCAGTGCAATTTCTCTATTGCAAGGGAAAAGATTATTGAACTACATAATTTTTGATGTCACTTTATGAACTAACAGCATTTCCTGAAGTGGGTATTCTAGCCTCTGAAAACAAACTACTTATTCAGGTCAGACAAATGAGCTCTTCTCTAGTACCATGTAATTCACTTTCCTCGAAGCTGGGCTCTGTCCTTTCCTCTGTCCTTTGATGGACAAAATCATGCTCAAAATCTGAAGACAGTGGTGCTGCTGGTGGTTTCTTTTCTTCTCTTTGTATTTTTGAATATTCTAAGTATTTGTTTTAAATATTTTTTCACATGGATCTATTTTCTCTAATTCTTGAGGTACCAATTATCCCATTGTTTGGTGGTTTGTTCCTTTCATGATTTGTCATGTTTATTGTTAGCTCACATGCAGCAGAGGTTGCTTCTGGGACACTACATGCCCTGGGCCTTTGTATCCTAATAGAGTGGTTTGGGGCTGGTATCAGTTAGGAATTAAAAGATTTCAATGTCTCAGACCATTATTTATGTTGGTGTGTTACACTTGGGTCTCTGTCCCACTTGGGAGTGGAATTTAGACTTTATTTGAGCATGAGTTGGTATTAAGGCATTGATGACTCACAAATAATTCTTCTTTTATCTGCTGCCTCAGGAAGAAGATAGGTTTCTTGAAGCTAGCTGAGGTTAGTGCAGTACTTTATTCCCTCATTCCTTTGTCTCACATATGGGGCAGTTTTTCATGCTCCCAGCTTTATTCAGAAATCACAATTCAATCTCCCCATTTCTCTTGGGCCTGAGTTCTTATATTGTACCTCCCTGAATACCATAAGCCCTGACCTGTATCTGAGGCTGGGACTTTGTGGGTCATTTGTCTTCAGCTCATCACTCTGGTTTTGAGTTCTCTCTTTTTTCCCTGGCATATGGAGCTTTCTCTTTCCTGTTTTCACTCTCAGCTTAATTTTCTTTTATACTTAATACAACTTTTAAATTCAGCATTTCTGTGTGTTTGTAAATGGAATGGAAGTATCCTGGGTGTCAACTCAGTCTATCATATCGATTGAAATTTTCCCAAAACTGAATATGTAATGTCTGTATTCTATTTTAAATGTTCTAACTACCTATTGTCTTTCCTGAACATTTTGTTACACTAACCTCTCAGTTGCACTTACGAGATAGATATTTTTATATATGGTGATAGCAAAGCATGTGTATAATATGTTGGCTCATTAAAAAAAAACTTATTTAATCACTGTTGTAGTTAAATATATATTAACTATAGCCTAGGAAATGAAGGGAAATATATTTAAGCTCAGAATTTACAAGACGGCTCCTTGAAAGGTTTAAAGCACAATTTGCAAAAAGCCTTAGGGTTGAAAGTTACATTGACTCTTTTGAGCAATGAAACTTTGGAAAAGGATATGTTTTAATGAGGCTTTTTTTTTTTTTTTAACACTGAGACCAGAGAGAAGACTGGAGTTCTACTTGCTACATGTAAAATTCCCTATAGCCCCTTAACAAGTGTTCCAAGAATACAGAAAACTACTGTTCTACTTTCCTGTGAGACTTCTTACATGTCACACTGGTTCAGGTAGAAGGGTAGGATAGAAGATTAGGCAGTTAAATTCATCCTTTTTCCAGCTTCAGACTTAGAAAAGAAGTAGATTCCCATTTTGCGTATGGGAGTAGCAAAATGGCTTTGACAATACTTTTTATTATATTTTTCTTTGTCCCTGTCTTTCCCCATGGATCTTGGGAGCAAGATTTTAAGGTTTCGTGTACATGATTCAGTTCATCTACTTTCAGGTTAAATTTAGTTTTTTGTAGGTTATGCCTAGTGAAAAGCTTTCTTTGGTATACTTTCTAGAAATACAAAGCTGACAAGTAAGGAAGAACAAACAGCTGCACTTCTTTGGAATGGATTATTTCAGAACAGAACAGAAACCATGTGCCTATTTCAAGAATATTTGAAAAGATATCCTGGAACACATCACGTTTTTACTTATCTTGGGTTTAATGTTAGTGGGAAGGAAAAGAAAGGCTAAAATAACTGTCTAAACCTGATAAGATTCTTGACCTGTTAAGAATTTCTCTCAAGATGCAGGAAATGAGATTATCATCTTTTCAGAAGGGTCAACACCAGGGGAAGGGTTAGAAGAGTGTGCAGCAATCAAAATAAAAACAAAATACACCCCCTCTTCTGGCCTAACACCTCATAAAAGTAAAATCCCAACCCAAACAATGAAAACCCAAGAGCTTTAAACAAAATCTAGTACACTGAAAGATCCCAATAAAAATATGTAGTATTATATAAAAAAATTATCAGGATGTTTTGAAAGCTGTGGGATATCTGGCAAGGGGTGGGAGTAGGGTATAAAAACGTAGAAAAAGTAAGGTTCTGTGGTAATAATAGGAAATTTTCAAAGCCTCTGGAAAAAAACCGTCAGGGCAGGGCCTCTGAGTTATACTCCATGTAGTAAGACATTTTTGCCAATTTCAGTTCTTTACTTTGGGGGCTCATCTGTGAATCTGCTATACACTAAGACCTAATTTTATTTTATTTTGTCTCAATTATTTTATTCTATTTTTAATTTAATTTAATTTTATCAGTGTTCTAAGATTCATTGTTTATGAACCACACCCAGTGCTCCATGTAATATGTGCCCTCCTTAATACCCACCACCAGGCTCACCTAACCCCCCACCCCTCTCCCCTCCAAAGCCCTCAGTTTGTTTCTCAGAATCCACAGTCTCTCATCGTTTGCCTCCCCCTCCAATTTCCCCCCCTTCACTTTACCTTTCCTTCTCCTAATGTCCTCCATGTTATTCCTTATGCTCCACAAGTAAGTGAAACCTATTTATTTTATTTATTTTTCTATTTAAATTTAATTAGCCAACATATAATACATTATTAGGTTTTGATGCAATATTCAGTGATTCATTAGTTGCAAAATACCCAGTTGTAAAACACCCAGTGCTCATCATATCACATGCCTTCCTAAATGTCCATCACCCAGTTACCCCGTCCCCCATGCACATCCCTTTCCCCTCAGTTTGTTTCCTGGAGTCAAGAGTCTCTCATGGTTCCCACTCAATATTTCCCTCCCTTTTCCTATGATCCTCTATGCTATTCCTTATATTTTACATATGAATGAAACCATATGATAATTGTTTTTCTCTGATTGACTTATTTCACTTAGCATAATACCCTCCAATTCCATCCATGTCAATATAAATGGTATATTCATCCTTCTGATGGCTGAATAATATTTCATTATATATAGGAACCACATCTTCTTTATCCATTCACCTGTTGAAGGCCATCTTGGCTCCTTCCACACTTTGGCTCTTGTGGACATTGCTACTATGAACATTGGGGTGCATGTACCCTTTCTTTTCACTACATTTCTATCTTTGGGGTAAATACCTAGTAGTGCAATTGCTGGGTCATAGGGTAGCTCTATTTTTAGCTTCTTGAGGAACCTCCATACTGTTTTCCAGAGTCACCGTACCAGCTTGCATTCCTAACAACAGTGTAAGAGAGTTCCCTTCTCCACATCCTTGCCAACATTTGTTTTCCCTGTCTTGTTAATTTTAGCCATTCTGACTGGTGTGAAGTGGTATCTCATTGTGGTTTTGATTTGTATTTCCCTGATGGCAAGTGATGTGGAGCATTTTTTCATGTGTCTGTTGGCCATTTGTATGTTTTCTCTGGAGAAGTTTCTGTTCATGTCTTCTGCCCATTTATTGACTGTATTATTTGGTTTTTTTTGGGTGTTGAGTTTGATAAGCTCTTTATATATCTTGGATGCCAGCAATGGACAGATCATCTATGCAGAAGATCAACAAAGAAACAAGGGCTTTGAAGGACACACTGGACCGGATGGATTTCACAGATATATATGGAACATTCCATCTTAAAACAACAGAATACTCTTCTCAAATGCACATGGAACTTTCTCCAGAATAGATCACATACTATGTCACAAATCAGGTCTCAACCAACACCAAAAGACTGAAATTATTTTCCTGCTTATTTCCTGCTTTGAAACTGGAACTCAATCACAAGAGGAAATTCAGAAGGAACTCAAACACTTGGAGGTTAAAGAGCATCCTGCTAAAGAATGGGTGGATCAATCAGGAGATTAAAAAAGAGCTTAAAAATATTCATGGAAACAAATGAGAATGAAAATATGTTGATTCAAAAACTGGACTACTTGGGCACCTGGTTGACTCAGTGGATTAAAGCCTCTGCCTTCAGCTCAGGTCATGATCCCAGAGTCCTGGGATCAAGCCCCGCATTGGGCTCTCTGCTCCGCAGAGAGCCTGCTTTCTCCTCTCTCTCTCTGCCTGCCTCTCTGCCTACTTGTGATCTGTCAAATAAATAAGTATTTAAGGTTTCCAATAAAACATACACCCCTCAAAAAAAAAAAAAAACCACAAAACTGCGATACTTCTCTCCTAAGAGAGAAGTACATAGCAATACAAGCCTCTTTCAAAAAAATTTTAGAAATACCCCAATACACAAGCTAACCTTACACCTAAAGGACCTGGAGAAATAACAGCAAATAAAGCCTAAACCAAACAGAAGAAGATAAATACTAAAGACTAGAGCAGAAATTAATGAAATAGAATCCAGAACAGTAAATAGATCAATGAAAATAGAAGCTGGTTCTCTGAAAGAATTAATAAGATTTCTGGCCAGACTTATCCAAAAGAAAAGAGAAAGGACCCAAATTAATAAAATCATGAATGAAAGGGGAGAGATCATGACCAACACCAAGGAAATCCAGACAATTTTAAGAACATATTATGAGAAACTATATGCCAACAATTTGGCAATCTGGAAGAAATGGATGCATTCTTAGAAACTTATAAATTACCAAAGCTGAAACAGGACAAGGTAGAAAATCTGAACAGACCAATAACCAGCAAGGAAATTGAAATAGTAATCAAAAACTTCCCAAGAAACAAGAGTCTAGTGCCTGATGTCTTCCCAAAGGAATTCTACCAAACATTTAAAGAAGAAATAATACCTATTATACTGAAGCTGTTTCAAAAGATAGAAATGGAAGGAAAACTTCTAATCTCATTCTATGATGCTAGCATTACCTTGTCCCCAAACCAGACAAGGACCCCATCAAAAGGGAGAATTACAGACCAATATCCCTGATAAATATGGATGTCAAAATACTCACCAAGATACTAACCAGTAGGATCCAAAGGTACAAAAAAAAAAAAAAAAAAAAAAAAAAGAATTATTCACCACCACTAGGTGGGGTTTATTCCTGGGATGCAAGGGTAGTTCAACATTCACAAATTAATCAATGTGAGAGAGCACATTAATAAAAGAAAATATAAGAAACATGTGATCCTCTCAACTGATACAGAAAAAGCATTTGACAAAATACAGCATCCTTTCTTGATTAAAACTCTTCAAAGTATAGGGATAGAGGGAACATACCTCAATATCATAAAACCCATCTATGAAAAGCTCACAGTGGATATCATTCTCAATGGGGAAAACTGAGAGCTTTTCCCTTAAGGTCAGAAACATAACAGGGATGCCCACTTTAATCACTATCATTCAACATAGTACTAGAAGTCCTAGCCTCAGCAATCAGACAACAAAAAGAAATAAAAGTAATTCAAACTGGCAAAGAAGAAGTCAAACTTTCTCTCTTCATAGATACATGATATTTATGTGGAAAACCCAAAAGACTCCACCCCAAAATTGCTAGAACTCATACAGGAATTCAAATTGCAGGATACCAAATCAAGGCACAGAAATCAGTTGCATTTCTATACAATAACAATGAGACAGAATAAAGAGAAATTAGGAAGTTGATCCCATTTACAGTTGCACCAAAACCCATACGATACATAGGAATAAACCTAATCAAGGAGGAAAAGGATCTGTACAATAGAAACTGCAGAACACTTATGAAAGAAATTAAGAAAGACACAAAGAAATGGAAAAAACATTCCATGTTCATGGATTGGAAGAATAAACATTGTTAAAATGTCTATGCTGCCCAGAGCAATCTACACATTCAATCCAATCCCTACCAAAATACCATTGACATTTTTCCACAGAGCTGGAACAAACAGTCCTAAAATTTGTATGGAACCAGAAAAGACCCTCAATATCCAGAGGAATGTTGAAAAATAAAACCAAAGCTGGGGACAACACAATGCCTGACTTCAAGCTATATTAGCATGGTACTGGCACAAACACAAACACAAGCACATAGATCAATGGAACAGAATGGATAACCCAGAAATGGACCCTCAACTCTGTGGGCAACTAAATTTTGACAAAGCAAGAAAGAATATCCAATGGAAAAAAGCCAGTCTCTTCAGTAAATGGTGTGGGGAAAACTGGACAGCCATATGCAGAAGAATGAAACTGGACCATTCTCTCGCAACATTACAAAGATAAACTCAAAATGGATGAAAGACCTAAATGTGCGAGGAATCCATCAAAATCCTAGAGGAGAACACAGGCAATGTCCTCTATGACCTCTGCCTCAACAACTTCTTGCAAGACATGTCTCTAAAGGCAAGGGAAACAAAAGCAAAAATGAACTATTGGGACTTCATCAGGATAAACATCTGCATGGCAAAGGATACAGTCAACAAAATAAAAAGGCAGCGTATGGAATGGAAAAAGATGTTTGCAAATGACATAACAGATAAAGGGCTGGTAGACCTAATTGTAAAACATATATGAAACACTTGTACAGGGAAATCAAAATGAAGTTTGGGCAATGCCTCTAAGTAAAGAGTAAAATTTTTGCCTTTTTTTAAAGCTTGGGATGCATTTTCATTCTTGTCAGCAGAGATTTGTCTGCAATTCAGCTAGTGTGTTTCCAAGGAGAAAATAATTCTGAATAATAAATTATTTTAATTTCATAAAATCATTTCATTGTAAAAAATAAGACAGAAGCTAATGGTTTTAGGCAAAATTATAGCCAAAGTGATATTGTGGATCTGTGTTTGAATATAGCCATGTTCTGAGCATTTCTTTTTTTTTTTTTTTAATATATTTTTTTATTTCTTTTCAGCGTAACAGAATTCATAGTTTTACACCACACCCAGTGCTCCATGCAATGCGTGCCCTCCATAATACCCACCACCAGGCATTTCTAATGGTACTGGCACAACCGGCTAAAGACTTATCATCTTGAGAAGGAGTCTGGGTGGAGTTGTCTAGATTTTCTGGTTTGGGAGACTTCCTCTATACTGAGTCAGAATTTTCTATGTGCCAAGTTGAATTATCAGGTATGTATTCTTTTTTCTCTCTTCTTCAAAAATTCGGTTGTGTGTTATATTCTTATATGTGTAATGACAACAACAACAAAACAACAAATGAAGTTTCTTGGAGGAATAGAAGGTCTTTGGAAAAACTGAACTTTCTCCAGCTCATATCTTCTTTCCACAGTTCCTCAGGCCAGAGGTTTGGGATGTCTCTTTCTCTACACTAAGCTCTTTCTTCCCAGAGTAACAAACTCAGGGCTTTGTCATAATGCAGGAAGAGGTATTCTCTCTGTACTATGGTAGAAGACAGGTGCTACGTAACCTAAATCTTCGAGGTAGAGACTTTTATTGTCTTGTCTGAAACAAACCTATACACATATGAATATGAATATGAGTATTAAAGTAGAAAATATAGTCTCAACAATTCTTACCATTCCCAATATTTTCTATTAGGTGACTTCGATTTTAAATATAAAATATATGTAGTATTCATTTAGGAAGGGGCTTCAGAGACAAGGTAATTAACCACCAGTAGTTAATGATGAGAAACTGAGGTCCAGATAAAGTGAGTCTAGAACCAGGAAGTCCCATTTTTTTTTCTTTTTACAAATTCTTTTAGTTTCTATATTTTATTAAGGTTTTTTGATTTATCTTGCTTTTTTGTTTTGTTTTATGAATGAATTCAAAGGCTGATATCTGAGACAGAAAAAAATTAAGTGTCAGTAATTCATAATCTTTGGGAACCCTATTATCCTACACACATTTTTTTATATTTAATTTCTTTTTAGTGTAACAGAATTCATTGTTGATTCTACACACATTTAATGGCATCTCAAGGCTAATAATGCAGAATGATTATCTACTTAATATACTTGTGCTGTTCTTTTGAAAGAATTGTGCAAGGTTAATTCTTCAGCAATTACTCTGCAGAATTAAGTAAACTTGATAAGATTCTTCTTTATAGCACTTGCCCTGTAACTCTCATCCCACAGTTCAGATCTTAAGAGTATATTGTTTGGATTCTTTTGATCATAGACATCTGACGTTAAGGGAGGGTATTTCAAAACTTAACAAAATGTCTGGGTTTTGTTATGGAAATGATCTGTGAATCTCTTGATGATATCAGGAATGGGAAATCTTCCAGGATTATTTGCTTCTACTTGGTGACTAAACATAGAAAGCTTTTCTCCAATATGGCAAATATTGAGAAATTTGGATTTTCAGTTTATGAAACCTCACTGTAAAAAAGTGATTATTTTTGCACAGTACCTTGAACAAAGGAAAATTTCAAGGGATCATTTGTGATTGTATTCCTATATTATAGTGGTTCTTTTTTTTTTTTAAGATGTTATTTGTTTATTTGACAGACAGAGATCACAAGTAGGCAGAGAGAGAGAGAGGAGGGGAAGCAGGTTCCCTCCTGTGCAGAGAACTGGATATGGGGCTTGGATGTGGGGCTCCATCCCAGGACCTTGGGGTCATGACCTGAGCCTAAGGCAGAGGCTTTAACCCACTGAGCCACCTAGATGCCCCATATTATAGTGGTTCTTAACCAGGAGCAAGTTTTCCCCTCAGGGGACATATGGCAATGTCAAGAGGCATTTTTGGTTGTCATGATTTGGGGTGGGGAAAAGTGTGCTACTGGCATCGATTGGATAGAAGCCAAGGATGCTGCTAGACAACTTAATATGCACGTATAATTTCTTTCCCTTTTCCATAGGATAACATTTATCAGCCCAATGTCAACATTTCTAAGGTTGAGAAACTAGTTTTCATATTTTCTTATTTCTTACTATTTTAACAGTTTGTGTGATTCGTGATGGCAAGGTAACCATTATTTATAAACCATAACATGGCCAGAATCCAGCACATGCTAAGCCCACCTTTTCAACATTTTTTGAAGTAGTTTCACAGATCAGAGAGTGTAGTGCAAGGCAAGCCCTCTGTCTCCTCCTGCGAGAATATTTTGAATCCCTACCAGCATTTTACAAACATTGAAATTGTGCACACTATGCAACTGCAAAAAAATGTGATGTAAGAATTACTTAAAAAGCAAATAAAATGGCTGATCCCCTCTCATACCCCCCATAAATATATTAAATTCAGCCTCTATTATCACTTGCCTTTTAGTCATTAAATATAATTAAGCAAGAATGAGAAGGAAACAGACTCCATTTTCCTCCTTTTCTTAAGCCTATAAAACTGTAGAGCATTTGGTATAAACTATTTTGCATTTTATGACCACTTTAGATTACTATAGAAGAGGAATGTCAAATATCTCTATCTGATTTTTTAAGTTATATGTTGTCCAGGTTTGGCTGATCACTGGAGCATATTTGCCTTTCCCACATATTTGAATAGAAAAGGAACAGATATATTTGTCTCCCTGCCATATTCTGAAATGTTCATTTGTAGTGATATTAGTACCTTCTTCATAGGTCTGCACTGTACTTGTTTCCATAGTAACCATGTGACACTATAACTTAAAATTTTTTTTTTTAAATTTATTTGCAAGGGGCGCCTGAGTGGCTCAGTGGGTTAAAGCCTCTGCCTTCGGCTCAGGTCATGATCCCAGGGTCCTGGGATCGAGCCCCGCATTGGGCTCTCTGTTCCACAGGGAGCCTGCTTCCTCCCCCCTCTCTCTCTGCCTGCCTCTCTGCCTACTTGTGATCTCTGTCTGTCAAATAAATAAATAAAATCTTTAAAAAAAATTTATTTGAAAGAGAGAGAGACAGAGGTAGTGAGAGAGAGCACAAGCCTGGAGCAGAGGGAGAAGCAGGCTCCTCACTAAACAGGGAGCTAGACCAGGGCTTGATCTTAGGACCCTGGACTTATGACTTAAGCCAAAGGCAGATGCTTGACTGAACCACCAAGGTGCCCCGACCCTAAAACTTTTTAAAAAGTTGATCTATTTTCTCCCCATTGAATAAGAATTTTTTGCCTTTCTACTCTGTGGGGGTTTTGGTTTTGTTTTGTTTGGTTTGGTAATTTTTGGTTTGGGAATGAAAGCAAGTGGAGGCATGAAAGGATGTCACACACATTGACTGGAATGTGTGTAACTGTAAGAAATATATATGAGTTCCCTTTGTGTTATATAGTTCTTTTCTATGATTATATTATAATCATTATGGTATAATGAACCATATAGAATGCCTAAGTGTCCAGCCCATTCAGAACAATGAACACTATCAATAATAATACCTAAGAACACTGAGGAAATCCTGCATTTCTTACAGATGACGAAGATAAGGTTTGTCTTATATAAGGCTTCCTTTTATAAAGAAGAAAGCTTGACTTGCTTGGCAAAGAGCTTTTAAGTGGCCAAGCAGGGATTTCAATTCACACATCATGCTCTTAATCAGATTCCATGCTCTTAACCAGAGGTTGATCGTTTTTCATTAAAATATAGCAAGACAGGGGCCCCTGGGTGGCTCAGTGGGTTAAAGCCTCTCCCTTTGGCTCCAGTCGGTATCCCAGGGTCCTGGGATCAAGCCCGGCATTGGGCTCTCTGCTGGGTGGGGAGCCTGCCTCCCCTCCACCCCCACCGCCTGCCTCTCTGCCTACTTGTGATCTCTGTCAAATAAATAAATAAATAAATAAATAAATAAATAAATAAATAAAATCTTTTAAAAAATATAGCAAGACAGTCTCTAGTTGATGGTGCAGGATCATCAGTTTCCTTGATGTTGGGAGTTTTCCCTCATTGTTCCACTAACTGCCAAATTCAGCACTTTGTTTTCTGTTCTCATTTGCATCTATAACTTTTCAGCATTTGATGTTGTTGAGTGCCCCTCCCTCACTTGCTTCCCTTCTTTAACATTCTCTCTGACTTTTATAACCAATTTTTCCATCTCTTTCTCTGTAAGTCTTTTCCATCTAAAGTTCTGTTATCACATTTTATCCATATTAACAAGCTTCTCTGTGAAAAAGACCCAAATTTTTGACTCTTTAGCTCTATCCATTTTTCCAATCTCTGATCCCATATTTCCAACTCTGATTGCTAGTTAACCTTACTTGGTTGTCCTCAATTGTCTTTTATTCAGCAAGTTCAAAACAATGAACTGAAACCAGCTTCTCCCTTTGGCCTTTCTATATCTGAAATAGTTCTATGTTCTCTGAGTCCTCAGGTGCAGAACGTTGGTGTCTTCTCTAACTCCTCATTTACTGTCCCCCACATCCAGTAAATTATCAAGTCACATGGAGTCAAGTTCTGCAATATTCTGAAATCAGTACTCTTATCCATCCCCTATACCCACTGCTGCCTAAATCATAAGGAAACATTTCAACTCTTCCTTCTGTCCCTTGAACTTTCCATTCCCATCCAGTTTAGGTTCTTTTGTCAGAATATTCTTCATGTGATCATCTTCTGATCATGTCTTCTACCTTCTCAAAACCACCAGATGTTTCTAATTATACTCTGGGTTATGTGCATATGCATTGTCTCTTCTGACATCAAACAAATTAAATTACTTGTCATTCCTCAAACATGTTCCCATGGATTTCAGCCTGTGTCTTGAGTTGTGCAAACACACACTTCTGCCACTGAAGTTCTCTTTATTCTTCAAGTTCTGCCTCAAATATTACCCCATTCACAAAGCCTTTCTTAATTTCCAGTCCCACTTTCTGTCCCTGTAGTTATATATCATCCTCATGCTATTTTGTGTCTGTGTTATGCCACTTTTTCTACTCTATGTTTTTATAATTTTTGTTAGTTTACCTTAGTTCTTTTTGCTTGCTTTTAGTGAAGCTAAAATCTTCTATAGGCGGGCACTATGTTTTACTTACTTTGGTACCTACTCCTCCCTAGTACCTGGGACAGTGCCTGAAACATATTAAGAACTCAGTAACTATTTGTTGAACCACAGCAATCTTAGTAGGATGTCAAGGAAATTTGAGGAGGGAAAGGAGAGTTGCCTGATTTCCTGATGCTTCTGGAAGGGCTTCTTCAATGTATCATTCATCATCTGGCACATAGTAGACATCTTAGATTTCTCCATGGCTCTGTACAACAATGTTTTTTTTTCTGCTGAGTGGTCAAAGAAATCTTTAGAGTTGTCTGTTGAGATTTCACTAGATTTTACATCTAGTAAAAAATCATATTGGTTGGAAAGTAAACACCACAGAGGTCCACTTGACAAAAACAGAGCAAAGGAAACAGGAAATTCTGGTTGATGAGAAGTACCTACTGATGTGAGCTATTGATTGAGTTGTATACGAATGTTCCCTGCATGGTACTAATATTAAGCAAGGCTTTATAAGCATTTCACTTTTCCTCTTCCTTTAATATCATCTTATCTCCTTCCTTCTATTCCTTAACTCCAAAAATTCTTCCAACCCTGCTAGGACCAACAATTCACTGATTCTTTTTTTTTTTTTAAAGACATATTTCTTAAGAGCAATTTTGGATTCATAGCAAAATCAAGAGGAGAGTAAGTACATTTCCCATATACCCTCTGCTCCCACATGTACATAGCCTTCCCCATCACCAGCATTTCCTACCAGAGTGGTATCTTTGTTATGACTGATGATCTACAGTAATATATCATAATTACCCAAAGTATACATTGGGGTTCAATTTGTTGTACATTCTGTGGGTTTGGAAAAATGTATAATGACATGTATCCATGCTTACAGTAATCATACATAGTAGTTTGCCCTAAAATTTCTCTCTTCTCTACCTATTTACCTCCTTACATCCAAACCCTGGCAACCACTAATCTTTTATGGTCTCCATAGTTTTGCCTTTTCTAGAATGGCATATATAGTTGGAATCATGAAGTATGTATTTTTTTGAGATTTACTTCTTTTACTTAATAATAAACATTTAAGTTTCCTCCACATCTTTTCATGGCTTGATAACTAATTTCTTTTTAGTGCTGAACAATATTCCACTGTTTGGATGTACCACGGGTTATTAATTCATTCATCTTCTGAAAGGTATCTTGGTTGATTCCAAGTTTTAGCAATTATAAATAAAGTTTCTGTAAACATCTGTGTAAAAGTTTTTGTGCAAGCAGGTTTTATTTTAAACTCCTTTTTGTAAATACCAATGAACATGGTTACTGAACTACGTTTAAATTTATAAGAAAATTTTAAACTATGTTCCAATCCCATGATCATTCCCCTTATCAGTGAATGAGAGTTCTTTATTGCTCCACATCCTCACAAACATTTAGTGTTGTCAGAGTAATAGATTTTGACAACTCTAATATATATGTAGTGTTATCTTATTGTTTTAATTTGCATTTCTCTGATGAAAAATGATGTGGGGCATCTTGTCATATGTTTGCCATCTGTATATGTTCTTTTGTGAGTTGTCTATTAAAGTCTTTGGCCTATTTTTTAGTCAGGTTATTTGTTTTCTTATTGTTGAGTTTTTTTTTCATTTTTTCATTTTTTTTCATTTTTCATTTTTTAAAATTTCTTTTCAGTGAAACAAGATTCATTGTTTATGCACCAAACCCAGTGCTCCATGCAATATGTGCCCTCCTTAATACCCACCACCTGGCTCCCCCAACATCCCACCCCATGTCCCTTCAAAACCCTCAGATTGTTTTTCAGAGTTCTTAGTCTCTCATGGTTCATCTCCCCTTCCAATTTCCCTCAACTCCCTTCTCCTCTCCATCTCCCCATGTCCTCTGTGTTATTTGTTATGCTCCACAAATAAGTGAAACCATATGATAAATAACTCTCTGCTTGACTTATTTCACTCAGCATAATCTCTTCCAGTCCCGTCCATGTTCTAAAAAGTTGGGTATTCATCCTTTCTGATGGAGGCATAATACTCCATAGTGTATATGGACCACATCTTCCTTGTCCATTCATCCGTTGAAGGGCATCTTGGTTATTTCCACAGTTTGGCGACGGTGGCCATTGCTGCTATAAACATTGGGGTACAGATGGCCCTTCCTTTCACCACATCTGTATCTTTGGGGTAAATACCCAGTAGTGCAATGGCAGGGTCATAGGGAAGCTCTACTTTTAATTCCTTGAAGAATCTCCACACTGTTCTCCAAAGTGGCTGCACCTACTTGCATTCCCACCAACAGTGTAAGAGGGTTCCCCTTTCTCCACATCCTCTCCAACACACGTTGTTTCCTGTCTTGCTAATTTTGGCCATTCTAATGGGTTTAAGGTGCTATCTCAATGTGGTTTTCATTATATCTCCTTGATGGCTAGTGATTATGAACATTTTTTCCTGTGTCTGATAGCCATTTGTATGTCTTCATTGGAGAAGTGTCTGTTCATGTCTTCTGCCCATTTTTTGACATGATTATCTGTTTTGTGTGTGTTGAGTTTGAGAAGTTCTTTATAGATCCTGGATATCAACCTTTTGTCTGTAGTGTCATTTGCAAATATCTTCTCCCATTCTTTGGGCTGCCTCTTCGTTTTGTTGATTCTTTCCTTTGCTGTGCAGAAGCTTTGGATCTTGATGAAGTCCCAAAAGTTCATTTTTGCTTTTCTTTCCTTTGCCTTTGGAGACATATCTTGAAAGAAGTTGCCATGGCTGATATCGAAGAGGTTACTGCATATGTTCTCCTCTAGGATTCTGATGGATTCCTGTCTCACGTTGAGGGATTTTATACATTTCGAGTTTATCTTTGTGTATGGTGTAAGAGAATGGTTGAGTTTCATTCTTCTACACATAGCTGTCCAATTTTCCCAGCACCATTTATTGAAGAGATTGTTTTTTTTTCCACTGTACATTTTTTCCTGCTTTGTCGAAGATTATTTGACCATAGAGTTGAGGGTCCATATCTGGGCTCTCTACTCTGTTCCACTGGTCTATGTGTCTGTTTTGATGCCAGTACCACGCTGTCTTGGTGATCACAGCTTTGTAGTAAAGCTTGAAATCAGGTAACGTGATGCCGCCAGTTTTGTTTTTCTTTTTCAACATTTCCTTAGCAATTCGGGGTCTCTTCTGATTCCATACAAATTTTAGGATTATTTTCTCCAGCTCTTTGAAAAATACCGGTGGAATTTTGATCGGAATGGCATTACAAGTATAGATTGCTCTAGGCAGTATAGACATTTTAACAATGTTTATTCTTCAGATCCAAGAGCATGGAATGGTCTTCCATCTTTTTGTGTCTTCTTCAATTTCTTTCATGAGTGTTCTGTAGTTCCTCAAGTACAGATCCTTTACCTCGTTGGATAGGTTTATTTTGTGTCTTCTTCAATTTCTTTCATGAGTGTTCTGTAGTTCCTCAAGTACAGATCCTTTACCTCTTTGGTTAGGTTTATTCCCAGGTATCTTCTGTTTCTTGGTGCTATAGTAAATGGAATCGATTCTCTAATTTCCCTTTCTGTATTTTCATTGTTAGTGTCTATCACATTGATTGATTTGCGAATGTGGAACCATCCTTATAACCCAGGGATGAATCCCACCTGGTCATGGTGGATAATCTTTTAAATGTGCTGTTGGATCCTGTAGGCTAGGATCTTGTTGAGAATCTTAGCATCCATATTCATCAGTGATATTGGTCTGAAATTCTCCTTTTTGGTGTGGTCTTTGCCTGGTTTGGGGATCAGGGTAATGCTGGCTTCATAAAAAGAGTCTGGAAGTTTTCCTTCTGCTTCAATTTTTTGAAACAGCTTCAGGAGAATAGGTGTTATTTCTTCTTTGAAAGTCTGGTAGAATTCCCCAGGGAATCTGTCAGGTCCTGGGCTCCTGTTTTCTGGGAGGTTTTTGATCACTGCTTCAATCTCGTTACAGATATTGGTCTATTCAGGTTGTCAATTTCTTCCTGGTTCAGTTTTGGGGGTTTATAATCCCCAATAATCCAGGAATGCATCCATTTCATCTAGGTTGCTTAACTTATTGGCATATAACTGTTGATAATAACTTCTGATGATTGCTTCTATTTCCTTGGTGTTAGTTGTGACCTCTCCCTTTTCATTCATAATTTTATTAATGTGAGCTTTCTCTCTTTTCTTTTGGATTAGTGTGGCCAATGGTTTATCGATCTTATTGATTCTTTCAAAAAAACCAGCTTCTAGTTTCATTGATACGTTCTACTGTATCTCTAGTTTCTGTCTCATTGATCTCTACTCTAATCTTGAGTAGTGTGTGGAGTTGGCTTAATTTGTTGTTGATTCTCCAGTTCTTTAAGGTGCAAAGACAGCTGGTGTATTCTGGATTTTTCCATATTTTTGAGGGAGGCTTGGATGCTATGTATTTCCCCCTTGGGACCGCCTTTGCTGTATCCCATAGGTTTTGGACTGAAGTGTCTTCATTCTCATTGGTTTCCAGGAATTGTTTAAGTTCTTCTTTCATCTCCTGGTTGATCCAAGCATTCTTAAGCAAGGTGGTCATTAGCTTCCAGGTGTTTGAGTTCCTTCCAATCTTTTCCTTGTGGTTGAGCTCTAGTTTCAAAGCAATGTGATATGAGAACTTTCAGGGAATAATCTCAGCCTTTTGGTATCAGTTGAGCCCTGATTTGTGACCCAGTATGTGGTCTATTCTGGATAAGGTTCCATGTGCACTTGAGAGGAATTATTATTTTGTTGTTTTAAGGTGGAATGTTCTGTATATATCTATGAGGTCCATCTGGTCCAATGTGTCATTCTATGCTCTTGTTTCTTTTTTGTCTTTCTGCTTGGATGATCTGTCTATTACTGAGAGAGGCGTGTTAAGATCTCCTACTATCAATGTATTCATATCAATATGACTCTTTATCTTGATTAATAGTTTTCTTATGTAATTGGCTGCTCCCATATTGGGGGCATAGATATTTACAATTGTTAGATCTTCTTGGTGGATAATCCCTTTAAGGATGATGTAGTGTCCTTCTGTATCTCTGACTACAGTCTTTAGTTTAAGATCTAATTTATCTGATATGAGAATCACTACCCTGGCCTTCCTTTGAGGCCCATTGGCATGAAAGATGCTTCTCCCTCCCTTCACTTTCAGTCTGGGTGTATCCTTAGCTTCGAAATGGGTCTCTTGTAGACAGCATATGGATGGGTCCTGTCGTTTTATCCAATCTGCAACCCTTTGTCATTTTATGGGCACATTAGGCCATTCACATTGAGAATGATTATTGATAGATACGTTTTTATTGACATTGTGTTACCTTTGAATTCTTTCTTTCTGTAGATTGTATCTATATTCTGTTCAATGATATTCTTTTTTTGTTGTTGTTCAATGATATTCTTAGGATTTTTCCTCTTTTATAGAAACCCTCCTTAATATTTTCTGCAGTGTTGGCTTGGTGGTCGCATACTCTTTTAAGCCTTGCCAGTCTTGGAAAATCTTTATCTCTCCATCCATTTTGAATGTCATTCTTGCTGGGTAAAGTATTCTTGGCTGCATGTTCTTCTCATTTAGTGCCCTGAAAATATCTTTCCAGCCCTTTCTGGCTTGCCAGGTTTCTGTGGACAGGTATGACATTATTCTGTTGGACTTTCCTCTGTACGTGAGGAGCCTCTTTGTCTATCTTCTTTGAAGAGATTGTATTTACAATTATGATTTCTCAGTTTTACTATCAGGTGCCTTGATGTTTTTTTAGAATCTATAATCTTGGGGGAAGACTGTTCTACCTCTAGAACATGAACGCTACTTCCATTCGTGAGATTGGGAAAATTTTCATGGAGAATATGTTTCACTATATCTTTTAAACTTCTTTAGTTCTCCTCCCCTTTAGGGATTCCAATAATTCTGACACTGTAATGTTTCATGGCATCATCTATTTCTCTAATTCTGTTTTCTTGGCTTCTAAGCTGTTTGTTCCAGGCTTCCTCCTGATCCTTTCTCTCTCTTTGTCCTCCAGATCACTAATTCTATCTTCTGTCTCAGTTACCATAGCTTTTAGAGAATTTAGATTAGATTGGAACTCATTGAGAACATTGTGAACATCATCCCTGGTGGCTTTCAGTTCTGTCCTAATCAATTCCATATTTTCATCCATGGCTTTCTCCAATGTAGCTATTGCCTGGATAATTGTTAGCCTGAATTCCCTTTCTGACATGTTGTCTATGTCGATAGCCATTAGCTCTGTTGCAGAAGGCCCAGCCTCTGAATTTTTCTTCTGTTGGGCATTTCTCCTCCTAGTCATTTTGGTGAGAGTTGGCTGAGTGGATGTAGCTGGATGTATCAACCATGGTGCAGTCAAGGTGCACCCTGGAATGCTTCTGAGCAATGAAGAGTCCCCACCCAAATGAAAGAAAAAAGAAAGAGAGAAAAAAGAAAAAAAAAAGGATAGAGGGAGAGAGAGACAGGAAAAAAAAAGAAAGATAAATAAAAAAGAAGGCCCAGTCCGAATGGGCCCCAGGGTAAGATTTATGAGGTGTACAAACAATAACAGACAAACAAAAAGACTGATAAAATTAGATGACAAGAGAGAAAAAAAATATATAAAAGCAATACAAAAAAAGAATCTTGTCAAAAAGAACCCCAAGTATAAGATTTATATACTACCAGGACAAACACAAATACACAGAAACACTGGTGGACGAAAAAGATGGGAGAGTGGTTATAAATTCTCAGTGTGTGGGAGGAAGGTTATTTTGATTCTTCCTGGATGTATCTTGATATCTTTGTTAAGGGACACAACTTTCCTAAGATAAAGGGGGATTAAAAATTGGTTTACCTATAAGGGTAGCGTTGTTTGGTGAAAGGGGATTACCTTGAAGTTTAACTCTATATGAATATATAAAAAAAAAAACTAAACTAAAATCAAATTTAAAAAAATTAAAAAATAGAAAAGCAAAAGAAAAACGCAGGTATATGTATCAAAAAGTTCAGGTTAAAAGGTTATTATGGAATTTGATGTCTTGGACATCTCACTGTGATGGTAATTAGGTTAAAAAATTATCTATAAAAAAAAAATGAACCAGAAAGTGGGAAGAAATTAAAAATAAGTTGTATCTATGAAGTAGTGGTGGTTGTTCTCTTGTCTTTTTTTTTTTTTTTTTTTTTCTGGTTGGCTTTCTGGGAGAGGGGCCTGCCACGTGGGTTTCCAGGCAGGGTTTCCCGAGTTAAGTCCTCCCTCCCCCCTCTAGGGGGTAGGCTCTGAGGAAACCGGTTTTTCAGGTTTTTGTTCACTGGAGGTTTTTTTGTTTGTTTGTTCCTTTGTTTTCTCTTGCCTTGACAGCTTTTGATGGTTTTAGAGGTTTAGAGGAAAGCAACCTGCACCCAGACCTCCCTCTCAGAAAGAAGTCTCAGTCTGTTCCCCTCTGGGTGCTCCAGAGCACATAAATTGCCCCTTGGCCACTCTCTGGCAGACTATGTTCCCAGTCACAGTCTCTGGGGATGCAGGAACTCCTCCTTGTACCCCAAACCACAACAGCAGCAGCTGTCTGGGCAGCTCCAGACAGCCAGAGAGGTCCCAAGAAGCAATAGCACACTGAGATTTTCCCGCTTGCCCAGGCTGGGAGTACTCAAGACTTTCCGGCACCGAGAGCGCCTGGCTGGCGCTGCAGGTACCTCTCTCAGGAGAGGGTGTGGGGCGTGACTCAGACTCTGGTAGCGCGATGCAGCGCACATGTGGAGAGTGCAAAAAGACTGTGTTTCTGCCAGCTGTCAAGGCTCCCAGTCCCTCATGGGAGCCACACCCCATGCACCCTCAGGTGAGCTCCCAGCTCAGGGACCAAGTCCTTGTTTCTTCACTGCAGTATCTCGGCTCAGCGCCAGGGGTGGTTGTCCTGGGTCCGGGGACTTAAGCCCCTGTCCCTAACCGCCCTGATTCCCACAATTTCCCCCCACAAACCTTCACTCTTTTTGAGTGTTTTCAACCAGACTCCAAGTTAATGCTGGTCCCCAATTGCAGGGCACTCTCGTATTGGGGTATTACTTTCCAATGGGTCGCTCTGGTGGCTCCCTCCCCCTTTGTTTATCTGCCAATATCAGTCCAACGTTCCCACTCCACTTTATCTGCCCACACGCATCTTCTCGTAGAGATCCAGACATGTATAATTCTAATCGCAGGGTGATTTCATGGGTGATCAGAGTTATTTGGTAGGTAATCAGCTCACTTTAGGGTACAGGTTGAAATGGCACCTCCCCCTAGTTCTCCACCATCTTGTCTCTTCCTTATTGTTGAGTTTTAAGCGTTCTTTTTATATGTTGGATAAGAGTCCTTTACTAGATGTATGTTTTGTAAATATTTTCTCCCACTTTGTGGCTTATCTTCTCATTCTCTTGACAGTGTCTTTTGCAGAGTAGAAGTTTTAAATTTTAATGAAGTCCAGCTTATCAAATTTTTTTCATGGATTGTGCATTTAGTGTTGTATCTTAAAAGTCATTTTCACACCCACGATTATCTAGGTGTTCATCTGTTATCTTCTAGGATAGGAATTTTTATAATCTTCTTTGAATTAGTTTAGTCCTCTTTATAGAACTTTGGTTAATTTTGAGTTAATTTTTGTGAAATGTGTAAGGTCTGTGTCTAGGTGGGTTTTTTACGTATGGATATTCAATTGTTCCAGCACCATTAGCTATAAGGACTACATTTTTTGCCTTTGCTCCTTCATCAAGGATTAATTGATTATATTTTTGTGGGTTTATTTCTGGGCTCTCTATTTTGTTCTATTGATCCTTTTGCCTATTCTTTTGCCAATATCATAGTGTTTTAATTACTGTAGCCTTATATATAGTAAGTCTGAGTCAGGTAGTGTCAGTCCCCCATCCTTCAATATCGTGTTTGCTATTCTGGAGCTCTTGACTCCCCATATAAACTTTAGAATCACTTTGTCAATATTCACAAAATAATTTGCTAGTATTTTAGTTGGTATTGCATTGATTCTATAGTTCAAGTTGAGAAAAATTTATATCTTGACAACATTGAATTTTCTTTTCTTAATAATTTTTTTATTTTTTAAAAATAAACATATAATGTATTATTAGCCCCAAGTGTACAGGTCTGTGAATCGCCAGGTTTACACACTTCACAGCACTCACCATAGCACATACCATCCCCAATGTTCATAACCCCACCACCCTCTCCCTCCCCACCGACCCCCAGCAACCCTCAGTTTGTTTTGTGAGATTAAGAGTTTCTTATGGTTTGTCTCCCTCCTGATCCCATCTTGTTTCATTTTTATTTCCCTACCCCCCAAACCCCTCACGTTGCCTCTCAAATTTCATATCAGGGTGATCATATGATAACTGTCTTTCTCTGATTGACTTATTTCACTCAGAATAATACCCTCTAGTTCCATCCAGGTTGTTGGAAAAGGCAAGATTTCATTTCTTTTGATGGCTGCATAGTATTCCATTGTGTGTGTGTGTGTGTGTGTGTGTGTGTGTGTGATCTTCTTTATGGATTCATCTCTTGATGGACATCTAGGTTCTTTCCATAGTTTGGCTATTGTGGACATTGCTGCTAGAATGTGGAAAACCCAAAAGACTCCACTCCAGATCTCCTAGAACTTGTAAAGGAATTCAGTAATGTGTCAGGATATAAAATCAATGCACAGAAATCAGTTGCATTGCTATACAACAACAGGACAGAAGTAAAAGAAATTTAAGGAGTCGATCCCATTTACAATTGCACCCAAAACCAGAAGATACCTAGGAATAAACCTAACCAAAGAGGCAAAGAATCTTTACTCAGAAAACTATAAAGTACTCATGAAAGAAATTGAGGAAGACACAAAGAAATGGGTAAATGTTCCATGTTCATGGATTGGAAGAACAAATATTGTGAAAATGTCTATGCTACCTAAAGCAATCTACACATTTAATGCAATCCCTATCAAAATCTCATCCATTTTTTTTTTCAAAGAAATGGAACAAATAATCCTAAAATTTATATGGAACAAGAAAAGACCTTGGTTAGCCAGAAGACTGTTGAAAAAGAAAGCCAAAGTTGGTGGCATCACAATTCCAGACTTCAAGCTCTATTACAAAGCTGTCATCATCAAGACAGTATGGTACTGGCATAAAAACAGACACATAGATCAATGGAACAGAATAGAGAGCCCAGGAATAGACCCTCAACTCTATGGTCAACTAATCTTCAAGAAAGCAGGAAAGAATGTCTAATGGAAAAAAGACAGTCTCTTCAACAAACGGTGTTGGGAAAACTGGACAGCCACATGCAGAAGAATGAAACTGGACCATTTCCTTACACCACACACAAAAATAGACTCAAAATGGATGAAGGACCTCAATGTGAGAATGTAATCCATCAAAATCCTTGAGGAGAACACAGGTAGCAACCTCTTCAACCTCAGCCACAGCAAATTCTTCCTAGGAACATCGCCAGAGGCAAGGGAAGCAAGGGAAAAAATGAACTATTGAGACATCATCAAGATCTAAAGCTTTTGCATAGCAAAGGAAACAGTTAACAAAACCAAAAGACAGCCTGCAGAATGGGAGAAGATATTTGCAAATGACATATCAGATAAAGGGCTAGTATGCAAAATCTATAAAGAACTTATCAAAATCAACACCCAAAGAACAAATAATCCAATCAAGAAATGGGCAGAGGATATGAACAGACATTTTTGCAAAGACGACATCCAGATGGCCAACAGACATATGAAAAAGTGCTCCATATCACTCTACATCAGGGAAATACAAATCAAAATCACAGTGAGATACCACCTCACACCAGTCAGAGTGGCTAAAAATAACAACTAGGAAATGACAGATGCTGGCAAGGATGTGGAGAAAGGGTCCCTCCTACACTGTTGGTGGGAATGCAAGCTGGTGCAGCCACTCTGGAAATAGCATGGAGGTTGCTCAAAAAGTTGAAAAGAGAGCTACTCTATGACCCAGCCATTGCACTACTGGGTATTTACCCTAAAGATACAAATGTAGTGATCCAAAGGGGCACGTGCATCCAGGAGATTTTTGTTGATTGGTTCAGATTTCTACATAGATGATAATGTTACCTGTGAACAAAAAGAGTTCTATTTTTCTTTCCCAATCTGCATACATTTTTTTTACTTTTTCTTCTCTGATTGAATTAGCTAAAATTTACAGTATGATATTGAAAAAGAGAAGTTGAAGGGACATCCTTGCTTTATACCTAATCTTAGTGGTGCTTTGAGATTCACATGGTTAAGTATGATGTTAGCTGTAGATTTTTTGGTAAATAATCTTTATCAAGCTGAGGAAGATTATCTCTATTTCTAGTTGACTGAGTGTTTTTATAATAAATAGGTGTTTGATTTTGTCAAATGCTTTTTCTGCATCTATTGATATGACCATGTAATTTTTTAAATTAAATTTTAAATTTTTTTATAAACATATAATGTATTTTTATCCCCAGGAGTACAGGTCTGTGAATCGCCAGGTTTACACACTTCACAGCACTCACCATAGCACATACCCTCCCCAATGTCCATAAGCCCACCCCCCTCTCCTAACCCCCCTCCCCCCAGCAACCCTCAGTTTGTTTTGTGAGATTAAGAGTCACTTATTTTGTCTCCCTCACGATCCCATCTTGTTTCATTTGTTCTTTTTCTATCCCCCAAACCCCCACATTGCATCTACACTTCCTCATATCAGGGAGATCATATGATAGTTGTTGTTCTCTGATTGACTTATTTCGCTAAGCATAATACCCTCTAGTTCCATCCATGTCATCACAAATGGCAAGATTTCATATCTTTTGATGGCTTCACAGTATTCCATTGTATATATATACCACTTTTTTATCCACTCATCTGTTGATGGACATCTAGGTTCTTTCCATAGTTTGGCTATTTTGGACATTGCTGCTATACACATTCAGGTGAACGTGCCCCTTTGGATCACTACGTTTGTATCTTTAGGGTAAATACACAGTACTGCAATTGCTGGGTCATAGGGTAGCTCTATTTTCAACTTTTTGAGCAACCTCCATGCTGTTTTCCAGAGTGGATGCACCAGCTTGCATTCCCACCAACAGTGTAGGAGGGTTCCCCTTTCTCTGCATCCTCGCCAGCATCTGTCATTTCCTGACTTGTTAATTTTAGCCACTCTGACTGGTGTGAGGTGGTATCTCATTGTGGTTTGGATTTGTATTTCCCTGATGCTGAGTGATGTGGAGCACTTTTTCATGTGTCTGTTGGCCATCTGGATATCTTCTTTGCAGAAATGTCTGTTCATGTCCTCTGGCCATTTCTTTTTTTTTAAATTTTTAATTTTTTAGTAAACATATAATATATTTTTATCCCCAGGGGTACATGTCTGTGAATCGCCAGGTTTACACACTTCACAGCACTAACCATAGCACATACCCTCCCCAATGTCCATTACCCCACCCCCCTCTCTTGACCCCCTCCCCCCAGGAACCCTCAGTTTGTTTTGTGAGAAAAAGAGTCACTTATTTTGTCTCCCTCCTGATCCCGTCTTGTATCTTTTCTTCTTTTCCTACCCCCAAGCCCCCCATGTTGCATCTCCACTTCTTCATATCAGGGAGATCATATGATAGTTGTCTTTCTCTGATTGACTTATTTCACTAAGCATGATACCCTCTAGTTCCATCCACGTCATTGCAAATGGCAAGATTTCATTTCTTTTGATGGCTGCATAGTATTCCATTGTGTATATATACACCACATCTTCTTTATCCATTCATCTGTTGATGGAAATCTAGGTTCTTTCCATAGTTTGGCTATTGTAGACATTGCTGCTAAACATTCGGGTGCATGTGCCCCTTTGGATAACCAGGCACCCCCCTCTGCCCATTTCTTATTGGATTATTTGTTCTTTGGGTGCTGAGTTTGATAAGTTCTTTATATATTTTGGATACTAGCCCTTTATCTGATATGTTATTTGCAAATATCTTCTCCCATTCTGTCAGTTGTCTTTTGGTTTTGTTAACTGTTTCCTTTGCTGTGTAAAAGCTTTTGATCTTGATGAAATCCCAATAGTTCATTTTTTAAATTTTTATATTCTTTATATAATTCAAAAAAACCTGTATCATAACAGAATTCATTGTTTTTGCACCACACCCATTGCTCCATGCAATGTGTGCACTCCATCATAGTTCATTTTTGCCCTTGCTTCCCTTGCCTTTGGTGATGTTCCCAGGAAGAAGTTGCTGTGGCTGAGGTTGAAGAGGTTTCTGCCTGTGATCTCCTCAAGGATTTTGATGGATTCCTTTCTCACATTGAGGTCCTTCATCCATTTTGAGTCTATTTTTGTGTGTGGTGTAAGGAAATGGTCCAATTTCATTTTTCTGCATGTGGCTGTCCAATTTTCCCCAACACCATTTGTTGAAAAGGCTGTCTTTTTTCCATTGGACATTCTTTCCTGCTTTCTCAAAGATTAGTTGACCATAGAGTTGAGGGGCTATTTCTGGGCTCTCTATTCTGTTCCATTGATCTGTGTGTCTGTTTTTGTGCCAGTACCATACTGCCTTGATGATGACAGCTTTGTAATAGAGCTTGAAGTCTGGAATTGTGATCCCACCAACATTTGCTTTCTTTTTCAATATTCCTTTGGCTATTCGAGGTCTTTTCTGGTTCCATATAAATTTTAGGATTATCTGTTCCATTTCTTTGAAAAAAAAATGGATGGGATTTTGACAGGGATTGCATTAAATGTGTAGATTGCTTTAGGTAGCATAGACATTTTCACAATATTTGTTCTTCCATTCCAGGAGCATGGAACATTTTTCCATTTCTTTGTATCTTCCTCAATTTCTTTCATGAGTACTTTATTGTTTTATGAGTATAGATTCATTGCCTCTTTGGCTAGGTTTATTCCTAGGTATCTTCTGGTTTTGGGTGCAACTGTAAATGGGATTGACTCCTTAATTTCTCTTTCTTCTGTCTTGTTTTTGGTGTAGAGAAATGCAACTGATTTCTGTGCATTGATTTTATATCCTGACACTTTACTGAGTTCCTGTACAAGCACTAGCAGTTTTGGAGTGGAGTCTTTTGGTTTTTCCACATAGAGTATCATATCATCTGCAAAGAGTGATAGTTTGACTTCTTCTTTGCCAATTTGGATGCCTTTAATTTCTTTTTGTTGTATGATTGCTGAGGCTAGGACTTCTAGTACTACGTTGAATAGCAGTGGTGATAATGGACATCCCTGCCATGTTCCTGACCTTAGTGGAAAAGCTTTCAGTTTTTCTCCATTGAGAATGATATTTGCAGTGGGTTTTTCATAGATGGCTTTGATGTTATTGAGGTATGTGCCCTCTATCCCTACACTTTGAAGAGTTTGATCAGGAAGGGATGCTATACTTTGTCAAATGCTTTTTCAGCATCTATTAAGCATATCGTATGGTTCTTGTTCTTTCTTTTATTAATATATTGTATCTCATTGATTGATTTGCAGATGTTGAACCAACCTTGCAGTCCTGGAATAAATCCCACTTGGTCGTGGTGAATAATCCTTTTAATGTACTGTTGGAGCCTATTGGCTAGTATTTTGGTGAGAATTTTTGCATCTGTGTTCATCAAGGATATTGGTCTGTAATTCTCTTTTTTGATGGGATCCTTGTCTGGTTTTGGGATCAAGGTGATGCTGGCCGCATAAAATGAGTTTGGAAAATTTCCCTCCATTTCTCTTTTTTGGAACAGTTTCAGGAGAATAGGTATTAATTCTTCTTTAAATATTTGGTAGAATTCCCCTGGGAAGCCATTGGCCGTGGGCTTTTGTTTTTTGGGAGATTTTTGATGACTCTTTCAATCCCCTTACTGGTTATGGGTCTGTTCAGGTTTTCTATTTCTTTCTGGTTCAGTTGTGGTAGTTTATATATCTCTAGGAATGCATCCATTTTTTCCAGATTGTCAAATTTGGTGGCGTATAGTTGCTCATACTATGTTCTTATAATTGTTTGTATTTATTTGGTGTTGGTTGTGATCTCTCCTCTTTCATTCATGATTTTATTTATTTGGGTCCTTTCTCTTTTCTTTTTGGTACATCTGGCCAGGGGTTTATCAATCTTATTAATTCTTTCAATGAACCAGCTTCTAGTTTCCTTGATTTGTTCTATTGTTTCTTTGATTTCTATTTCATCGATTTCTGCTCTGATCTTTATGAGTTCTCTTCTCCTGCTGGGTTTAGGCTTTCTTTGTTGTTCTTTCTCTAGCTCCTTTAGGTGTAGGGTTAGTTTGTGTATTTGAGATCTTTCTTGTTTCTTGAGAAAGGCTTGTGCTGCTATATATTTTCCTCTCAGGACTGCCTTTGTTGTGTCCCACAGATTTTGAACTGTTGTGTGTTTCATTATCATTTGTTTCCATGAATTTTTTCAATTCTTCTTTAATTTTCTGGTTGACCCATTCATTCTTTAGATGTATGTTGTTTAGTCTCCATGTATTTGGGTTCTTTCCAAATTTACTCTTGTGACTGAGTTCTAGCTTCAGAGCATTGTGGTCTGTATGCTGGGAAGAATCCCAATCTTTTGATACCGTTTGAGAACTGATTTATGACCCAGGATGTGATCCATTCTGGAGAATGTTCTATGTGCCCTAGAGAAGAATGTGTATTCTTTTGCTTGGGATGGAATGTTCTGAATATATCTGTGATGTCCGTCTGGTCCAGTGTGTCATTTAAGGCCTTTATTTCCTTCTTGATCTTTTGCTTGGATGATTCAATTCTGTCCATTTCAGTGAGGGGGGTGTTAAAGTCTCCCACTATTATTGTGTCATTGTCAATGTGTTTCTTTGATCTTGTTATTAATTGGTTTATATAGTTGGCTGCTCCCATGTTAGGGGCATAGATATTTAAAATTTCTAGATCTTCTTGTTGGACAGACTACTTTGAGTATGATATAGTGTCCTTCCTCATCTCTTATTATAGTCTTTGGCTTAAAATCTAATTTATCTGATACACAGATTGCCACCCCAGCTTTCTTTTGATGTCCATTAGCATGGTAAATTGTTTTCCACCCCCTCACTTTAAATCTGGAGGTGTCTTCGGGCCTAAAATGAGTTTCATGTTGACAACATGTTGATGGGTTTTGTTTTTTATCCATGCTGATACCCTGTGCCTTTTGATTGGGACATTTAGCCCATTTACATTCAGGGTAACTATTGAGAGATATAAATTTAGTGCCATTGTGTTGCCTGTAAGGTGACTGTTACTGTATATTGTCTCTGTTCCTTTCTAGTCTACTACTTTTAGGCTCTCTCTTTGCTTAGAGGACCCCTTTCAATATTTCTTGTAGAGCTGGTTTGGTGTTTGCCAATTCTTTCAGCTTTTGTTTGTCCTGGAAGCTTTTTATCTCTCCTTCTATTTTCAATGATAGCCTAGCTGGATATAATATTCTTGGCTGCATGTTTTTCTCATTTAGTGCTCTGAATATATCATGCCAGTTCTTTCTGGCCGGCCAGGTCTCTGTGGATAAGTCCACTGCCAATCTAATATTTTTACCATTGTATGTTACAGACTTCTTTTCCCGGGCTGCTTTCAGGATTTTCTCTTTGTTGCTAAGACTTATAAATTTTACTATTAGGTGATGGCGTGTGTACCTATTCTTATTGATTTTGAGGGGGGTTCTCTGCACCTCCTGGATTTTGATGCTTGTTCCCTCTGCCATATTAGGGAAATTCTCTACAGTAATTCTCTCCAATATACCTTCTGCTCCCCTCTCTCTTTCTTCTTCTGGAATCCCAATTATTCTAATGTTGTTTCGTCTTATGGTGTCACTTATCTCTCAAATTCTCCCCTCATGGTCCAGTATTTTTTTTGTCTCTCTTTTGCTCAGCTTCTTTATTCTTTGTCATTTTTTTCTTCTGTATCACTAATTCTCTCTTCTGCCTCATTTATCCTAACAGTAAGAACCTCCATTTTTGATTGCACCTCATTAATAGCTTTTTTATTTCAACTTGGTTAGATTTTAGTTCTTTTATTTCTCCAGAAAGGGCTTTTATATCTCTTGAGAAGGTTTCTCTAATATCTTCCATGCCTTTTTTGAGCTCTGCTAGAACCTTGAGAATCATCATTCTGAACTTTAGATCTGGCATATTACCAATGTCTATTGATTAGGTCCCTAGCCTTTGGTATTGCCTCTTGTTCTTTTTTTTGTGGTGAGTTTTTCCGCCTTGTCATTCTGTCCAGATAAGAATATATGAAGGAGTGTCACCTGGGTGGCTCAGTTGGTTAAGCGACTGCCTTCAGCTCAGGTCATGATCCTGGAGTCCTGGGATCGAGTCCCGCATTGGGCTCCCTGCTTGGTGTGGAGTCTGCTTCTCCCTCTGACCCTTCCACTTCTCATGTTCTCTCTCTCTCTCTCAATCTCTCTCTCTCAAATAAGTAAATAAAATCTTTTAAAAAAAGAATATATGAAGGAGTAAATAAAATACTAAAAGGGTGGTAAAGACCGCAGGAAAATGCATTCTAACCAAATCAGAAGAGACCCCAAATCATAGGGGGGAGGAAGAAAGGGGATAGAAAGAAGTTCAGAAAAAAAATTTTAAAAAAATAGAAGACAAATAAAGAAAAAATACAAAAAAGAAAAAATATATACATTAGACTGGTGACTAGAACAGTGTCACCCACTTGATTTTGGTGTATTTTGTTCTCTTAGAAGAAACTACCTCCCAAAATTTTAAAGAATGAAAAACATATATAAGGGTAAACACAATGAAGGGATGGAATATGCCTATAAAGATAAAAATTTTTTTTTTTAAATTCTAGAAAAGGATTTGAAAAAGTAAGTTGGTTGGGAGAATGAAGAAAAAGAAAGTGGAGAGATTTTGCTTGGGCTGGAGACTAGAACAAGCCCGGAGCTAGATTTAGGGTATATTTTGATCTATTGGAAGAAGTTGTACCCCAAATTTTTTAGAAGAAAAAACCCTATGTGTATACAAAAAATAAAGTTATATACAATGAAAGATAAAATATGACTATAATAATGAGGGTACAAAAAAGATGATGATTATTATTTTTTTAATGAAAGGTATTGTTACGATAAACTAGTTAAAAAACATTAAAAGAGGAAAGGGTAAAAGTTAAAAAAAATTAGAAGAAGAAAAAAAATTAAAAAAAATTAAATTAACTGCAAGACTAAAGAATCATGGGGAGAAAGCCATGAATTCTGTGCTTTGCTTTCTCCTCCTCTGGAATTCCACTGTTCTCCTTGGTAAGTGAACTTGATTCTGGCTGGATTTCTTGTTGATCTTCTGGGGGAGGGGCCTGTTGTAGTGATTCTCAAGTGTCTTTGCCCCAGGCGGAATTGCACCGCCTTTACCAGGGGCCGGGCTAAGTAATCCGTTTGGGTTCACTTTTGGGAGCTTTTGTTCCCTGAATGGTTTCTGTAGAGTTCCAGAGGACGGGAATGAAAATGGCGGCCTCCCAGTTTCCGACCCGAAGGAGCCAAGACTTTGGGGCCCCACTCCTCAGTGCGCCCTCAGAGAAAAGCGCTCAATCACACCTGTCTCCTTGGCCTCTGGCTGCACTCTGAGCTCACCCAGCCTGTGATCGGTTCAAGGTAACCCCAAGCTGAGAGCTCACTCCTTGGCTCTGTCTCTGTAGCCAGCTTACCCACTCTAATACCTTCGAGCTTTGCGACACTCAGACACCCCTGATCTTTCTGTGACCCTGCGGGACCTGGGGCCACGCGGACCCCATGTGGGCTTCACTCCAGTTTAGCCTCTGGAGCAATGTCCCTCAGTGGAGCAGACTTTTAAAAGTCCTGATTTAGTGCTCCATTGCTTTGCTGCTTGCCAGGAGCCGGCCCCTCCCACCGAAGTCTATCTTCCCGTCACTTTAGATTCACTTCTCCACTTGCCTACCTTTCAGAAAGTGGTCAATTTTCTGTTTCTAGAATTGTTGCTCTTCTTCTCTTCGGTCTCCTGTTGGATTTGTAGGTGTTTGCAATGGATTGATAAACTATCTAGCTGATCTCCTGCTAGCTGATGTAGTCTCAGCCTGCTACTTGTCTGTCATCTTGACTCCTGCCCCCCCCGCCATGTGATTTTTTTTTTTTTCTGTTAGCCTGTTGATGTAATGAGTTATGTTAATTGATTTTTGAATGTTGAATCAGTCTTGCATACCTCGGACGAATCTCACTTGGTCATTGTGCATAATTATTTTGTTGGATCTGATTTGTTAATGTTTTGTGGAGAATTTTTGCATCTATGTTCATGGGATATATTGCTCTGTAGTTTTCTTTTCTTATAATGTCTGTCTGGTTTTGGGTATAAAGGTAATACCGACCTCACAGAATAAATTAGAAATTATCTCTTCTGATTCTATCCCCTGAAAGAAATTATAGATAATTGATGCAATTTATTCCATTAATATTTGGTAGAATTCACCAGTGAACCCATCTAGCTCTGGTGCTTTCTGTTTTGGAAGGTTGTTAATTATTAATTCAGTTTCTTAACAGACATAAACCTATTCTGATTGTTTCTTTTTTTCTTTTTTTTTTTTTTGAAGATTTTATTTATTTATTTGACAGACAGAGATCACAGGTAGGCAGAGAGGCAGGCAGAGAGAGAGGAAGGGAAGCAGGCTCCCTGCTGAGCAGAGAGCCCAATGTGGGGCTTGATCCCAGAACCCTGGGATCAAGACCTAAGCTGAAGGCAGAGGCTTTAACCCACTGAACCACTCAGGCTCCCCCTGATTGCTTCTTGTGTGAGTTGGAAAATTGTGTCTTTGGAGGAATTGGTCCATTTTTTCTATGTTATCAAATTTGTGGGCATAAAATTGTTTACAGCATTCCTTTATTTATCTGTTTAATATCCACAATCTGTAATGATGTCTGTTTTTCTCATTTCTGGTATTGGTAATTTATTTCTTCCCTCTTTTTCTGTTAGTTAGCCTTGTGAGTGGCTTATCACTTTTATTGATCTCTTCAAATATCAGGTTCCATTTTATCAATTTTCTTTGTTGATTTACTATTTTTGGTTTCATTAATTTCAAAAATTCTTATTATTTCTTTTCTTCTGCTTATTTTGGCTTTAATTTCCCATTTCTTTTTCAGTTCCTAGGTGGATGATCTACCATTTTTAAGGTGTTTTTCTCCTGTGGCTAACCTATGTCTTGGTTTCCTTTCTGTTATGAGTTGAATTGTGTCCCCCCCCAAATTCATATGCTAAAATCTTCCTAGTACCTCAGAATTATACCTTAACTGAACCTTTATAGAAATAATCAAATTAAAGTAAGGTCATCAGTATGGGTTCCAATCTAATATAATTAACATCCTTATAGAAAGGGACTTGTTGGGCACAGACACTCACAGGGAGAATGCCATGTTAACATGAAGATAATGATCTAGAAACTAGGGAGAGAAGCCTGGAACACACCCTTTCCTCATATCCCTCAGAAAAAACCAACTCTGTCACCTTGATTTTGAATTTCTGGCCTCCAGAACGGTGACACAATAAATTTCTGTTGTTTAAACCACAGAGTTTGTGGTATTTTGTTACAACAGCCTCAGGAAACTAATGTATTTCCCTACCAGCAGAGATGTTATTTTCTGTCATCATTATTACCCCACAAATCCCTTATTACAGTTTATGTTTGTCATACTTGTCTAGCAGACTACCTCTTCCTTACCATTCTGGTTTAGTCTAATTCTTTGTCAACTCTGGACCTGAACTTTTGCAGCAGAACACCATGAAAGCAAAATACATCCATGCCTACTGGTCTTCCTTGTAATCGAAATTGGCTAACCTCAACTAGGCCCGTGGTGATGCTCAGCTACCATACCACATTTCCCTAGTGTCCATTCATGCTTCTACTATCTGAAATGACCACTATACACCTTCTGTTATCTCTTCAATAACAACTCCTTTCCAACGAGATGCTCTGGTGATGGCCTTGCTACCAAGCTCACTAAGAAAATGGGAGAAATTGGAAGAGAACTGTGTGTTCCCACCACACCCTAATATCCCAGTATGTGACTGTGTTAAAGATAGGGCCAATAAAGAGATAATCAAGTTAAAACAAGGTGATTAGGGTGGGCCCTAATCTAATATGACTGTTGTCTTTATAATAAGAATGATCAGGACACAGACACACACAAAGGAAAACCTGTGTGAAGACACAAGGAGAAAATGACCATCTACAAACCAAGCTGAGAGGCCTAGAGGAAACCAATCCTGCTGGCAACTTGGAACTTTATCACTGAGAACTGTGATAACATAGATTTCTGTTGTTTAAGCCTCTTTATTCTATAGGACTTTATTATGATAACCCTAGCCAACCTGTACAAGCCTACATACATACTGTAATTTCTATCACCTTAAACAACCTGACCCTTTCTTGATTCCTCATTTCCCAGTATTTGCTTCTTCTTTCCCATTTCTTTACAGAACAACTGAGCTTTTCTATTGACTCTCCACTTCCTGTTCTCCTAGTTTCTCTTCTACCTCATTTTCTGATCCCTAAGCCTCCCAGGACTTAGTCCTTTAAATTTTCTGCTTTTCTTTCCATAATTATTCCCTATGTGAATTAATTTAGTCTCATGGTTTCTAAACACAATCCACAAGCTAACAATAACTCAGTTCATCTTTCCTGCTTAGATCTCTCTCTGTACATCAGGACATTATTAAAAGGGGGGAAACTGCTTGTCCATCCTTAACTGAATATCTGAATGCACACTCAGTACCTCTGCTTAAAGTCTAGTAGCCACATTGAAATTAATACGACCCAAACTGAACTCCTTATTTTCAACTTCCATCCCCTAAAAACCCAAATATTTCTTTCCCACTGTCTTTTGTATCTCACAGAAGCTACTCCATCCTTCCAATTGTACATGCAAATGACAGACAAATACAACAAAACAAAAAATCTTAGGGTCATCCTTGAATCCTCTCATTCTCTTATTCTGCTTATATAATCTAGAAGCAAATCCTGCTGAATTTAACTTCCAAGTATATTCAGAATCTGACCACTTCTTACCACTACCTCCACCATCACCTCTCTTGCCCAAATCCTCCAACTTCTCTCATCAGATTATTGCAATTGCTACCTAACTTTCCTGCTTCTATCTGGTGACATTTGCAATTGTCCACCACCTTCATTTTAACCTCAATACAGCAAGTAGAGTGATCCATTAAAAATATCAAATTGTTTAACTGCTTGATTTTGATCTCTCCAACAACTCCCTCATTTGAATAAATTCCAGGGTTCTTACTATAGGCTTTTAGGTTCTATAATCTGCTCCCCTACTCCTTGAACTCATGACTTCTCTGAACACATCACTCTCCTTACTTTGTCTTCAGTCACTCAACTCCAGCCATTCACATTTCCTTGTATTTTCTTAAAGATGTTGGGAACATTCCTACCTTGGGGTCTTTACACCTGCTAACTCCTCTGTTGGGAATGTTCTTCCTATAAGGAGAGATAGCACTTATGCTGTGCTCAAAATGAGCAAAATCTATCTATTCCAAGTGCTTTGCAGATATGAATGGATTTCATCTGCATGTTCTTTCAGATCTCTGCTCAATCTTCTTGCCAGAAAGACCCTTTCTGACTCCTTATACAAAAACAATCCCTGCTCTTTGTGTCTCCTACATCTCCCTAACTTCTTTTTATTTAAATGCTTTATTTATTTGAAGGATAGAGAGAGAGAGAGAGAGAGAGAGGGAGAACAAGCAGGAAGGACAGAGGGAGAGGGAGAGAGATTCTCAAGTGAACTCTGCACTTTGTGCTGAGCATGGAGCCCAATATGAGGCTCCATCTCATGACCCTGAGATCACAACTTGAGCCAAAACCAGGAGTTGGGCACTTAATTGGCTGTACCACCAAGGTGCCCAATCTCCCTAACCTCTTAACTCTGTTTCTACCCATAAGTATTATTATTATCAGTCATGAGATATATTTACCTGTTTGTTTTCTTATTATATGTTTTTTCCTCACTGCAATTATTATAAACTTCATGCAGTTAGGAACTTTATCTGTTCACTCACTGTTGAATCACTGACTGACTGATTGATGAATTTTATACTTGGTGTTAGTTGTAAACCAACCTGAAATCTGTAACCCAAGGGCTTCTGACTCTTCTGTGGACCAAGCATTGGATGTGCCTGCCAGCTTCTGGGGGTATAGAGGAGATGAGAGGAGGTTTCAAAAACCATTTAAGTCACTCCTCTTAAAGAACTTTTTTGTTAGGCTTGTAAAACAATTCTAATACACATGACACAACAATGATTTTCATGGGTGGAGTTAGGGATATATCCTGGAAAGCTCACACAGTCAGGCACAACTTCTTCAGGCAAGAGCATTTTGATCCAGCTCTTGAAGGATTTGATAGAAGAACAGTGTGAGCTGTGGCAGAGGGGTGGGAAGGATGCCAAGGTTTTAAGAACATATCTATTTATATGTTTGAGTTGTATTCCTGTATACATTTAACCACTGCTTGGTCTTACCACAAAGATAAAGAATACACACACACATATATATTTACAAAATAGCATATTAGTTTATTAAATGTTTTGTAACTTTTAAAAACTAACAGTAGATTTCTAGGGAAGGTGGTGAAGTAGGAGGATACTAAACTCAACTTGTCTCATATATACAACTAGGTAACATTCATATCAGTGCAAATAACCAAGAAAACAACTCCAAGACTGACAGAAAAGATTCTCTATAACTAAATACAGAGAAGAGACCACATTGAAGAGGATAGGAAGGCCAGAGATATGGTCAAGAGTCAAACAGACCTGTGGGATTGTCTGTGGCGGGGAGGGACTTGTGGACATGGAGAGGGGAGAGGACTGGACCCCCGTACCAGAGCAATCTGCATAGGGAAGATGAATCCCCATACCATTTGGCCTTGAAACCCAGAGGAGCCTAATAACTGGAGAGGCTTAACACCTGGAACTTTAAAAATCATCAGCCTCTGCTATGGGAGGGCAGAATCCCTGCCCTTAAAAGAGACAGCACAACAAACAGCCCTGCTGAGATATAGCAGAGAAGCGGAAGTTTGAAAAAGTCCTAGGTGTATGGGAAGGAGATTTATTTATTAATCTCAGAGCATGTACAGGAGGGGCAGGGATCATTGTGAGACTTCTCCATGAAAAAAAGAACTGGTGGGCAACATTTACCCCTCTTAAACACCACCCTAGATACACAGACACCTGTGGAAACCAGCAGAGAATTAACACTCTCCACCTAGCTTGCTGGCAACTTGCGCCTTGCTCCTGCATTCTCTGGAAGACATGACCCCTCCTTAGCAGTTTTCCCAGGCAGCTGCAGCTCTCCTCCTGGAGCAGACCAATGGGGACCTTGCTGACAGTGTCCCCTGCTCCTGTGTTCTCCTGAGGACTCTTCTCATCCATCCTGGCTTGGGAAGACATTTTCCAGGTGGCTGCTGATTCCCTCCCACAGTGGACCTTGCTGTGCTCAGATCTTACTGGCACCGGTATCTTGTCCCCACTTTCTCATTCACATCTGCCCCCCTCCAATATGCCCTTGGTTTGGTTCTACTGCATCTTGGCAAATGCCTGGTCTGACTCAACCCAAGCCCCAAACAACCCCAGACCAGCTCATTTACAACACAGGGACCAAATCCTGCTCACAACAGGCAAAGAGGACCATTGCAGATGTCTGGACTGAAGGCAATTGTGGCCCAGCCACTAAAGTATACAATAGTAGGGTATACACAAGACACTTAGGAGGAACCTCTAAAGCACCAGGTTCTGGTGAACAGAATACATTGCACTTTGGGCACAACAGGACCTCCTCTTCATAAGACCATTACTCTTAAGTATAAGAAATATAATGAGTTTCCTAACACATAGAAATAGACAGACAAAATGAAGAGACAGAGGAATATGTCCCAAATGAAAGAATAAGACAAAATCACAGCAAGAGAACTAAAGAAAATGGAGATAAAGTAATATATCTGATAGATAATTCAAAAGAATGATCATGAAGATACTCACTGGACTTGGGAAGAGTGGAGGACCTTAGTGAGAACCTCAACTAAGAAAGAGAAAACAAAGAATGAGTTAGGGATGAATAGCCCAATAAATGAAATTAAAAATACACTAGAGGAAATAAAGAGTAGACTAGAAGAAGAAGAAGAATGGATTACTGACCTGGAGGACAGAGTAATGGAAAGTAGTCAAACTGAGAAAATAATAAAAAATGAAAATAGACTAAGGGAACTTAGTAACACCATCAAGCATAATAACATTTGCATTATAGGGATTCCAAAAAGAGAAGAGGGGGCAGATAGTTTATATGAAAAAATAATAGCTGAAAATCTCCCAAGTCTGGGGAAGGAAACAGGAATCCAGTTTTAGAAGACAGAGACCCCCCTCTCTCCCAATGAACCGAAGGAGGTCCATGCCAAGACACACAGTAATACACATAGTAATCAAAATGTCAAAGTGTAGTGATAAAGGCAATTTTAAAAGCAGCAAGAGAAAAGAAAATAGTTACATACAGGGGAAACTCAATAAGACTATCAGCTGATTTTTCAGAAGAAAACTTGCAGACCAGAAGAGAGTAGCATGATATATTCAAAGTACCCAAAGGGAAAAAACAAAAACAAAAACAAAAATCTGCAACCAGGAATACTCCATCTAGCAAGGCTATCATTCAGAATAGAAAGAGAGATAAAGGTTTCCCAGACAAATAAACGTTAAAGGAATTCATGACTACCAGCTCTACGAGAAATGTTAGAGGGGACTCTTTGAGTGGAAAGGAAACAATGTAGGTAGGAGTAAGAAAAGTAGGAAGGACAAAAGCAGTAAAATTAAATATATCTATAAAAATCAGTCAAGGGATTCACAAAATAAAAGGATATAAAGTATGACACCATATACCTAAAATGTAGGGAAGAGAGAAGCAAAGAATGGGTTCAAACTTAAGTGACCATCCACATATTATGAACTGCTCTATGCATAAGATATTACATATAAATGTAATCATGACCACAATAAAAAACTGGTAATAGATTTGTATGTAAAAAATAAAGAGATAGGAATCCAGGTATATCATTAAAGAAAGCCACAAAGAAAGCCAAAGTGAGAGTAGAGAACAAGAGAAGAAAGGAACAAAGAAGAACTAGAAAAACAACCATAAAACAAATAACAAAATGGCAATAACAATAAATGCATACCTATCAAAAATTACTTTGACTGTAAATAGATTAAAGGTTCCAATAAAAAACATAAGGTGGGTATTATGGAGGGCATGCATTGCATGGAGCACTGGGTGTGGTGTAAAACTATGAATTCTGTCACGCTGAAAAGAAATAAAAAAAAATAAGGTGATGGAATAGATTAAAAAGCAGGACACAACTATATGCTGCCTATAAGAGACTCATTTCAGACCTAAAGACACATATAGATTAAAAATGAATGGATGGGGGCACCTGGCTGGCTCAGTGGGTTAGAGCCTCTGCCTTCAGCTCAGGTCAGGATCCCAGGGAGCCTGCTTCCCTTCCTCTCTCTCTGCCTGCCTCTCTGCCTAATTGTGATTCGCCTAATTGTGATCTCTGTCTGTCAAATAATTAAAATCTTAAAAAAAAATGAAGGGATGCAAAAACATTTATCATGTAAATGGCAGTGAAAAGAAAGCCTGAATAGCAATACTTACATCTGACAAAATAGACTTTAAAACAATGACTGTAACAAGAGATAAAAAGGGACATTATATAATCATAAAGGGAACAATCCAATAAGAAAATATAACAATTGTAAATACTTATGCACCTCACATTTGGGGGTTCCCAAATATATAAAGTAACTAATAACAAACATAAAGGCAACAACTAATAGCAAGACAAAAATAGTAGGAAACTTTAACATTCCTCTTATGTCTGTGGATACACCACCCAAACAGAAAATCAACAAGGAATGAAAGGCTTTGATAGACAGGTTGGATTAAATAGATCTAACAGATATATTCAGAACATTCCATCCTAAAATAGCACAATACACATTCTTTTCAAGTGCACATGGAACATTCTCCAGAATAGATCAAATATTAGGCCATAAAACAAGTCTCAACAAATTCAAAAAGACTGAAGCCAGCCCGGCGTGGTAGCGTGTGCCTGTAGTCCCAGCTACTCCGGAGGCTGAGGCAGGAGGATAGCTTGAGCCCAGGAGTTCTGGGCTGTAGTGCACTATGCCGATCGGGTGTCTGCACTAAGTTTGGCATCAATATGGTGACCTCCCGGGAGCGGGGGGCCACCAGGTTGCCTAAGGAGGGGTGAACCAGCCCAGGTCCGAAACGGAGCAGGTCAAAAGGAATGAAGCCATACCATGCATCTTTTCCAACCACAACACGTGAATCTAGAAATCAATCACATGAAAAAATCTGGGAGAAACCCAAATACATGGAGGTTAAATAACATGCTACTAAAAAACCAATGGGTAAACCATAAAAGCAGAGGAAATAAAAAAATGAAAATGAAAATGAAACATGGTCCAAAATCTTTGAGATACAACAAGCTGTTCTAAGAGGAAAGTCTATAGCAATATAGGCCTACCTCAAGAAACATGAAAAATCTCAAATAAACAACCTATCCTTATACCTGAAAGAGCTAGAAAAAGAAGAACAAACAAAACCCCAAACCAGGGGTGCCTGGGTGGCTCAGTCGGTTAAGTGTCTGCCTTCAGTTCAGGTCATGATTCCTGGGTCCTGGGATGGAGCCCCATGTCAGGCTCTCTACTCAGTGGGGGGCCTGTTTGTCCCTCTTCCTCTGCCCCTCCCCCTGCTTGTACTCTCTTTTTCTTTCAAATAAATAAATAAGCGAAATCATAAAAAATAAAACAAACAAACAAAAAACCAGAAGAAAGAATGAAATAATAAGGAGTAAAGCATAAAGAAATGAAATAACTAAAAACAAAACAAACAAACAAAAAAACAGTCAATGAAACCAGGAGCTGGTTCTTTGGAAAGATTACCCAAATTGATAAATCTTTAACCAGATTCAGAGAAAGAGAGAGAGAGAGAGAACTCAATTAACAAAATCAGAAAAGAAAGAGGAGAAAGAACAACTGACACCACAGAAATACAAAGGATTATAAGAGAATGTTATGAAAAATTATAAGCCAACAAACTGGACAACCTAGAAGAAATGGATCAATTCCTAGAAATACGTAACTTTCCAAAACTGAATCAGGAAGAAATAGAAACTTGAACAGAATGATTATCAGCAATGAAATTGAATCAATAATCAACTATCAACAAACAAAAGTCCAGTACCAGATGGCTTCACAGGTGAATTCTACCAAACATTTAAAGAGGTGTTAATACCTATTCTTCTCAAACTATGCCAAAAATAGAAGAGGAAGGAAAGCTTCCAAATTCATTCTATGAGGCCAGCATTATCTTGACACAAAATCCAAATAGAGACACTACAAAAAAAGAGAACCACAGGTCAATATCTCTGATGAACATAGATGCAAAACAAACAAAAAAACCCTGAAATATTAACAAACTGAATCCAACAACACATTAAATAAATCATTCATGACAATCAAATGGAATTTATTCCTAGGATACAAGGGTGGTTCAATATTCACAAACCAATCAATGTGATATGTCACATCAATAAGAGAAAGCATAAGAACCATACGATCATTTCAATAGTTGCAGAAAAACATTGACAAAGCACAACATCCATTCATGATAAAAACCCTCAACAAAGTAGGTTTAGAGGGAACATACCTCAAATAATAAAGGGCATGTATGAAAAACCCACAGCAAACATACTCGATGGTGAAAAACTATGAAGTTTTCCCTAAGATCAGGAACAAGACAAGGAAGTCCATTATTATACTTTTATTTAACTTAGTATTGAAAGTCCTAGCTACAGCAATCAGACAGGAAAAGGAAATAAAAGGCATCCAGATTGATAAGGATAAAGTGAAACGTTCACTATTTGCATGTAACCTGATACTATATGTAGAAAACTATAAAGACTCTACCCAAAAACTACCAGAACTGATAAATGAATTCAGCAAGGCTACAGGATACAAAATCAACATACAGAAATCTGTTGCATTTCTATACACTAATAATGAAGCAGCAAAAAGAGAAATTAAGAAAGCGATCCCATTTACAATTGTACCAAAAAGAATTAAAAACACAAGAAACAACAAGGTTGGTGATGATGTGGAGAAAAAGGAATCTTAGTGCACTCTTTGTGGGAATGCAAACTGGTGTGGCCACTGTGGAAAACAGTATGGAGGTTCTCAAAAAATTAAAAGGAGAACTACCATATGATCCAGTAATTCCATTACTGGGTACTTACCCAGAGAATACAAAAATACTAATTCAAAGGGAAAAATGCACCCTGATGTTTATAGCAACATTGTTTATAATAGCCAAACTATGCAAGCAGCTAAGTGCTCATTGATAGATGAGTGAATAAAGAAGAGATGGTGTGTGTATGTGTGTGTATATATACATATATATACACATATATGAAACATACAAATTTTTATGTATATGAAATATTTTAATAAATATCTATAAAAATTTGTAAATATATAAATCTATAAATTAAAACATATAAACAATTTGTATATAATAAATATATGAATATAAATAAATAGAAATATTTATAAATATTCATAATGTAAATAACATGAACACATGTAAATTTATAAGTATATCATAAATATATAAATATATTTATAAATTTATAAATAAATTTAAATGTATATAATACATATTTATAAACCTATTTTTATAAATATAATATTTTATAAATATATATTAAAATAAATATATATTTCATGAAATATATAAATAATGGAATATTATTCAGTCATTTACAACAACATGGATGGATCTAGAGGGTATAGTGAATATTAAGTGAAATGTCAGTCAGAGAAAGACAAATACCATATGTTTTCACCCATATATGGGATTCAAGATAAAAAACAAATGACCAAACTAAAAAAAAAAAAGACAAACCAGAAAACAGACTCTTAACTATAGAGAACAAACTGATGGTTACCAGAGCGGGGGAAATGGATGAAATAGGTGAAGGGGATTAAGAGCATGATTATCATGATGAGTACTGGTTAATGTGTATGATTGTTGAATCATAATAGTGTACACCTGAAGCTAATATAACACTCTATGTTAACTATCCTGGAATTAAAGAAAACTAGCAATAGAGTAACAACACCTTTCCAGGACAAATCACATCCAGTTTTAATGAATTTTTTTCCTCATCTATAAAATAAACATAGTAATACCTTCTTCATCAGGTTGGTAGAAGAGTCGGTACAGCCTAGTGGGTTCAAATTCTGGCTCTCCTACTTTCTAGCTGTGGGACTTTGGATGAATAGCAGCCTCTCTGTGCCTCAGTTTCCTCATATGTAAAATGGGGTGATAATACTTACCCTGTAGTGTTCAGAATGCAGTAAGTGAATAGATGTAAAGTGCAAGGACAGAGGCTGAATGTCGCCAGGGCTCTGTAAAGTTTGGCTGTTATTATTATTAAAGGAGGATTAACTATGATAATGCCTGTGAAAGGGATTTGTCACATCGCACAAATGTAGGGGAAGTTTTAAGTGTGTATGTGTGGTGTGTGCATTTTTTGTCCTTATCAAAGCACTGAATAGTGGTTGAAGGTATGGCCTCTGTAGCTATCTTGTTTGGAATCAGATTCTGGATCCCTGTGTACCAGCTGTGTGACTACAGGCAAATTACTTAATCTCTGTTCCTAAATAGCTTCATTTATCTGTAAAGTGAGGATAATAATAATAATAATAATAGTAATACTTCCCCTGTTGTGTAGTTTTGTGGCATAAATGCAATAGTACATATAAAGTGCTTTTCTCAGTGGCTTGGCAGAATAAGCACTTAATGAATGTTAGATATTATTATTAGTTTTTGTTATGGTGGCTCCACAAAACTGAGGCCTTCATGTACCAGCTCTATTACCAATTTTATAGCACAGTCTGACCTCCTGTGTCCCTTTTGGCTAGTCAAGTGGTTGGTGAGAGGCTGAATAACAAGTACCAGCCTTGGATTTAACTTATTCTGCTTCATAAAATGCAAACACTTAACACTAATCTGGATTTTTCCCACCCTAGTTAATCATTACTTTTCAAAAATGCTGACCAAATCTGAAAATAATCTTCAGTTCTGTCATTAATTTAAGAAGTCATGTTTTCCAGTGTGGCTAGCTCTCTCAAGCCACTCTCCCAGTGAATTACATTCATTACTGTGGTGGGTATTCATTTTTGTTAAATTAATCTTTTAAGAGTGAATAATAACCATAAGAATTGGAATATTTTTCCTCCGTGAGTAGAAATGCAGTTAGAAGTTCAACGTGGCCTTGCCAGAATAGCAGGGACCTGTGGAACAGGTCATGTGGCTCGAAGATGGTTTTCACTATTATCTTTAAAGCAGTTGTGGTGTTACTTGATATGATATCCTGGTGGGTCATGAGTTATGCAGAATCTCCAGTGTGCTTTGCTGAAAATTATGGTAACCTTTGCCTGATAAGTGGCTCTCATTTCTTCTCTACTCTGAGATTGGTGAAGGCTAAAATGTATCATGGCAGGGGGAGAGAGGGGCAGTTAACTCATGATGGATCAAGTAACTACAAAAATGTCATTTATAGTTGCCACATAAAACAACTCCATTTATATAAATATACACTAATACCTAAACTAATCTCTTTTCTTTAGAAATGTATCTCTAGCAGATATGCTTACTTTTATATGCAGGATATTTGATCAGAATATTAATTTGTGTTGGGGCTCCTGGGTGGCCCAATTGCTTGATAGTCTGACTCTTGGTTTCAGCTCAGGTCATGATCTCATGAGTCACAAGACCGAGCTCCACAATGGTTTCCACACTCAGCAGGGAGTCGGCCTGAGGATTCTTTCTCTCTGCCCCTCCCCCCCCAACTCGTGCACCCAGTCTCTCTCTCAAATAAATAAATAAATCTTAAAAAATATTAATTTGTGTTTTATTTCTGTTGATGTAGGGTTTTGCTTTTTTTTTTTTTTTTTTTAAGATTTTACTTATTTATTTGACACAGAGAGCAAGTGAGTGTACAAGCAGGGGGAGCAGCAGGCAGAGGGAGATGCAGACTTTCTGCTGAGCAGGGAGCCTGATCTGGGACCCTGAGATCATGACCTGAGCCAAAGGCAGCTGCTTAACTGACTGAGCCACTAGTCACCCAGGTTTTGCTTTTATCATCATAAATGTAGTGAGGTATTTATGTTTCCTTAACTCAGGGACTTTGGGGTTACAGGTCAAGAGGAGAAAAGGCCAGGCATCCCCAAGGCAAATGCCTGTTTCATCTTTGGCTTCTGAAAGCCTGGGCTTATTGAGAAAAAAGATGTTGGATCCTCAGTGAGGAGAAGACAGAGGAGAATATTTCAAGAGGTGGAAGCCATTGCAGGCAAACCAGAGGGAGGTTAGAGTTGCTGAGCTGAGCAAGGGTAGAGTTGGGCTGAGGCTGTTTGAGTGTGGGGCAGGAGCCCTCCTGTGGGGAATTGGGAGATCTGTAAAGGGTGGACCGTGCTCTTCAGCCTTGAAAACTGCAGTGAGGCTCTCTGAGGACCAGTGTCCACTGAGAGGACATCTCTGCATTTCCTGGGAACCAAAAAGCATCAACTATGAGAAAGGAATTCCTTTGAGGATGGGGAGGGATTCTTAGGACTGAGTACTAGATACTCAGTACTAGAGTTTGCCTCTGGTTTCCCTGGGGGTAGATTTAATGATTCAGAGAAATAAATGAATCTAAGATTTCCTGTCACCAAGTGTTGAAGCAGGAAACTCATGCCTATCATATAGATAAGCTTATAAAGGAACATGGTAGCAGTGAATGTAACCCAGAAGTTACCATGAAGTACATTAGCACAGGTCAGGTGAGGTGCTCATTGTGAAGCCAGACCATGTAAATAAAGACAAGCTCTGTTTCCCTCTTTAAGGGCAAATCTAGCCATCTTTGTCTGACACTGTGCAGAAGAAAGCCTCTTAATGTGACCCGGACCAGGAGAGCTCAAAAGGACTGTGAGGACACATGAGCTCTGTCCTTTAACAGAGAGGCACAGAGAAAGAGGCATTGTTTAAAGGAACAGTGAGGGCTGGGACAATGTTTTTCAGGTGAATCTTGAGAAGCGTTTGTTTTGGGGAAATCATTTCTCACTCCAAACTCAGGAAACACAGTTTTCCTTTTGCTTCTGTGGTTCACCAGAAAAAGATAGAAAGTGTAGGTTTGAATAGAAAATGTAACATTAATTTGACAATACTGAACACCACTTAAAGAAAAAGAGGTTAAGTGAAAGTAGTGTACTCCCCCAATCACATCAGCATCCATTTAAACAGTGAGCAAACTCTGGTCTAAAGCCTTTACTTCCAGGGTTCCTTGCTTTTGAAAAAAGAGCCATGGACCGTTTTGGCAGTCTGATGAAGCTTATGGAAGTTTTCTCAGAATGACATTTAAAACTGCATACTAAAAAAATACATAAATTTAAGATGAAACAAATTGTATTGAAAGGAAATTTTCAAAGTATAAAGAAAAACAAATATGAGTTATACTAACATTTTTACTTCGTTGTTAAAGGCATCAGATAACAATATTTTGCAATGGGTCTAACAATAAGCATAATTTTGAAATAGTGGTAAGCAAAGGGTAAACTTTGAGAAATATGAAAATACCTGTGCTTTTTTTTTTTGGTGACCATGACAAAAGAAAATAATGAAATAATGAGAAAGAAAATACTAAGTTTTGGGTAGAAAATAGTGAAAGTAAAGATTAATTTCAAATTAAATTAAAATGCATTGATCTCTCAAATTCCATCAGATTAAGAAGCTTCTGCTAGAATTTTGATGGAAACAGATAAATTTGTTATGATGATGCGTGTATATGTGTGTGTGAGTGTGTGTGGGGGGATTTTTTTCAATTTAGGAAAACTTTGTGTTTTCTTCTATTGCTGGACTGTATTTGCCACTTCTTATGAGCTGTTTCTTTGGGGTCTTAGAAGAATTTTTATTGTTTCCAAATAAGACAATAGGCTATAAAACACCTCTAAGAGAAAAGATTTTGAAGAGCATCTTGCCTTACAAAGAGAAGGCTGTGGTGAAACCCTCTGGGTCTAGAGAAGCTTCAGGCTTTTTCCTGGAGCCTTTGGATTTGGCGATAAGCTCCGTCACTCTGGAGTCAGAAGAAATGGAAGCAGTGATCCAGAACAAAAATGAAAAGAAATTTTAAAAGGCTTCTGCCTGGGAGAAGGAAAGGGGTCAAGGGTCAGGCTGCCAAAAGAGAAAAGACCAGTGCCTTCCGATTTATTCACTTTTAGGGATGGCTGGTTCTCTTCGGATGTAGTGGCTGTTTCTCGATCAGAGTAAGTAGCAGCACTGGCAAACTACAATATCGCTTTCATGAGATTTTTTTCTCAAAGGAGAGTTGGATGTCTCTTAAGGTTCTCTTTGAAGTTCTTCTGAATAGTGGCCATGCCTATTATTTTTCTTTTTTTTTTTTTTAAATTTCTTTTCAGCGTAACAGACTTCATAGTTTTTGCACCACACCCAGGGCTCCATTGAATGTGTGCCCTCCATAATACCCACCACCTGGCTCCCCCAACATCCCACCCCCCGCCCCATCAAAACCCTCAGGTTGTTTTTCAGAGTCCATAGTTTCTCATGGTTCGTCTCCCCCTCCAATTTCCCTCAACTCCCTTCTCCTCTCCATCTCCCCATGTCTTCCATGTTATTTGTTATGCTCCGCAAATAAGTGAAACCATATGATAATTGACTCTCTCTGCTTGGCTAATTTCACTCAGCATAATCTCTTCCAGTCCCGTCCATGTTGTTACAATAGTTGGGTATTCATCCTTTCTGATGGAGGCATAATACTCCATAGTGTATATGGACCACATCTTCCTTGTCCATTCATCCATTGAAGGGCATCATGGTTCTTTCCACAGTTTGGTGACTGTGGCCATTGTTGCTATAAACATTGGGGTACAGATGGCCCTTCTTTTCACCACATCTGTATCTTGGGGGTAAATACCCAGTAGTGCAATTGCAGGGTCATAGGGAAGCTCTATTTTTAATTTCTTAAGGAATCTCCACACTGTCCTCCAAAGTGGCTGCACCAACTTGCATTCCCACCAACAGTATAAGAGTGTTCCCCTTTCTCCACATCCTCTCCAACACAGGTTGTTTCCTGTCTGGTTAATTTTGGCCATTCTAACTGGTGTAAGGTGGTATCTCAATGTGGTTTTTAATTTGAATCTCCCTGATGGCTAGTGATGATGAACATTTTTTCATGTGTCTGATAGCCATTTGTATGTCTTCATTGAAGAAGTGTCTGTTCATATCTTCTGCCCATTTTTTTGATATGATTATCTGTTTTGCATGTGTTGAGTTTGAGAAGTTCTTTATAGATCCTGGATATCAACCTTTTGTCTGTAGTATCATTTGCGAATATCTTCTCCCATTCCGTGGGTTGCCTCTTTGTTTTGTTGGCTGTTTCCTTTGCTGTGCAGAAGCTTTTGATCTTGATGAAGTCCCAAAATTTCATTTTCACTTTTCTTTCTTTGGCCTTTGGAGACATATCTTGAAAGAAGTTGCTGTGGCTGATATCGAAGGGGTTACTGCCTATGTTATCCTCTAGGATTCTGATGGATTCCTGTCTCATGTTGAGGGCTTTTATCCATTTCAAGTTTATCTTGGTGTATGGTGTAAGAGAATGGTCGAGTTTCATTCTTCTACATATAGCTGTCCAATTTTCCCAGCACCATTTATTAATGAGACTGTCTTTTTTCCACTGTACATTTTTTCCTGCTTTGTCAAAGATTATTTGACCATAGAGTTGAGGGTCCATATCTGGGCTCTCTACTCTGTTCCACTGGTCGATGTGTCTGTTTTTATGGCAGTACCATGCTGTCTTGGTGATCACAGCTTTGTAGTAAAGCTTGAAATCATGTAACGTGATGCCGCCAGTTTTATTTTTGTTTGTCAACATTTCCTTAGCAATTTGGGGTCTCTTCTGATTCCATACAAATTTTAGGATTATTTGCTCCAGCTCTTTGAAAAATACTGGTGGAATTTTGATCAGAATGGCATTAAAAGTATAGATTGCTCTAGTAGTATAGACGTTTTAACAATGTTTATTGTTCCGATCCAAGAGTATGGAATGGTCTTCCACCTTTTTGTGCCTTCTTCAATTTCTTTCATGAGTGTTCTGTAGTTCCTCGAGTACAGATCCTTTACCTCTTTGGTTAGGTTTATTCCCAGGTATCTTCTGGTTCTTGATGCTATAGTAAATGGAATCGACTCTCTAATTTCTCTTTCTGTATTTTCGTTGTTAGTGTATAAGAAAGCCACTGATTTCTCTACATTGACTTTGTATCCTGCCATGTTACTGAATTGTTGTATGAGTTCTAGTAGTTTGGGGGTGGAGTCTTTTGGGTTTTCCATATAAAGAATCATGTCATCTGCGAAGAGAGAGAGTTTGACTTCTTCATTGCTAATTTGGATACCTTTTATTTATCTTTGTTGTCTGATGGCTGTTTCTAGGACTTCTAATACTATGTTGAACAAGCGTGGTGAGAGTGGGCATCCTTGTCGTGTTCCTGATCTCAATTGGAAAGCTGTGAGCTTTTTCCCATTGAGGATTATGTTTGCTGTGGGTCTATCATAGATAGATTTTATGAAGTTCAGGAATATTCCCTCTATACCTATACTTTGAAGTGTTTTAATCAGGAACAGATGCTGGATTTTGTCAAATGCCTTTTCTGCATCTATTGAGAGGACCATTTGGTTCTTCTCTCTTCTCTTATTGATTTGTTTTATCACATTGATTGATTTGCAAATGCAGAACCATCCTTGTAACCCAGGGATGAATCTCACCTGGTCATGGTGGATAATCTTTTAAATGTGCTGTTGGATACTGTTTGCTAGAATCTTGTTGAGAATCTTAGCATCTATATTCATCAGTGATATTGGTCTGAAATTCTCCTTTTTAGTGTGGTCTTTGCCTGGTTTGGGATCAGGGTAATGCTGGCTTCATAAAAAGAGTCTGGAAGTTTTCCTTCTGCTTCAATTTTTTGAAACAGCTTCAGGAGAATAGGTGTTATTTCTTCTTTGAAAGTCTGGTAGAATTCCCCAGGGAATCTGTCAGGTCCTGGGCTCTTGTTTTTTGGGAGGTTTTTGATCACTGCTTCAATCTCGTTACTAGATATTGGTCTATTCAGGTTGTCAGTTTCTTCCTGGTTCAATTTTGGGAGTTTATAGTTTTCCAGGAATGCATCCATTTCATCTAGGTTGCTTAACTTATTTGCATATAACTGTTGATAATAACTTCTGATGATTGTTTCTATTTCCTTGGTGTTAGTTGTTATCTCTCCCTTTTCATTCATAATTAATGTGAGCTTTCTCTTTTCTTTTGTATTAGTGTGGCCAATGGTTTATCAATCTTATTGATTCTTTCAGAAAACGAGCTTCTAGTTTCATTGATACGTTCTACTGTATCTCTAGTTTCTACCTCATTGATCTCTGCTCTAATCTTGATTATTACCCTTCTTGTATGTGGAGTTGGTTTGATTTGTTGTTGATTCTCCAGTTCTTTAAGGTGTAGAGACAGCTGTGGTATTCTGGATATTTCCATTTTTTTGAGGGAGGCTTGGATGGCTATGTATTTCCCCCTTGGGACTGCCTTTGCTGTATCCCATAGGTTTTGGACTGAAGTGTCTTCATTCTCATTGGTTTCCAGGAATTGTTTAAGTTCTTCTTTCATCTCCTGGTTGATCCAAGCATTCTTAAGCAAGGTGGTCGTTAGCTTCCAGGTGTTTGAGTTCCTTCCAAACTTTTCTTTGTGATTGAGCTCCAGTTTCAAAGCATTGTGATCTGAGTATATGCAGGGAATAATCTCAGTTTTTGGTATCAGTTGAGCCCTGCTTTGTGACCCAGTATGTGGTCTATTCTGGAAAAGGTTCCATGTGCACTTGAGAAGAATGAGTATTCTGTTGTTTTAGGGTGGAATGTTCTGTATATATCTATGATGTCCATCTGGTCCAATGTGTCATTCAATGCTCTTGTTTCTTTATTGATTTTCTGCTTGGATGATCTGTCTATTACTGAGAGAGATCTGTCTATTACTGAGAGAGATGTTAAGATCTCCTATTATCAATGTATTCATATCAATATGACTCTTTATCTTGATTAATAGTTTTCTTATGTAATTGGCTGCTCCCATATTGGGGGCATAGATATTAACAATTGTTAGATCCTCTTGGTGGATAGGCCCTTTAAGAATGATGTAGTGTCCTTCTGTATCTCTCACTACAGTCTTTAGTTTAAAATCTAATTTATCTGATATGAGAATCGCTACCCAGGCCTTCTTTTAGGCCCATTGGCATGAAAGATGCTTCTCCATCCCTCACTTTCAATCTGGGTGTATCCTTAGGTTCGAAATGGGTCTCTTGTAGACAACATATGGATGGGTCCTGTCGTTTTATTCAATCTGGAACCCTATGTCATTTTATGGGCGCATTAGGCCATTCACATTGAGAGTGATTATTGATCGATATGTTTTTATTGACATCGTCTTACCTTTGAAGTCTTTCTTTCTGTTAATTGTCTCCATATTTCTGTTCAATGATATTCTTAGGATTTTTCCCCTTTTATAGAACCCCCCTTAATATTTCCTGCAGTGTTGGCTTGGTGGTCGCATACTCTTTTAAGCCTTGCTGGTCTTGGAAACTCTTTATCTCTCCATCCAATTTGAATGCCAGTCTTGCTCAGTAAAGTATTCTTGGCTGCATGTTCTTCTCATTTAGTGCCCTAAATATATCTTGCCAGCCCTTTCTTGTTTGCCACTTTTCTGTGGACAGGTCTGACATTATTCTGATGGGCTTTCCTCTGTATGTAAGGAGCTTTTTTGTCCTAGCTGCCTTCAAGAGAGTTTCTCTATAATTATAATTCTTCATTCTTACTATCAGGTGTCTCACGGACTTTCGAGAATCTATAATTTGGGGGGAGACTGTTCTGCCTCTAGTACATGAACGCTGATTCCATTCATGATATTGGGAAAATTTTCATGGAGAACTTGTTCCACTATATCTTCTAGAATTCTTTCTTTCTCCTCCCATTTAGGTATTCCAATGATTCTGACGTTGGAACACTTCATGGCATCATTTATTTCCCTAATTCTTTTTTGTGGCTTCTAATCTGTTTGTTCTAGGCTTATTCTTGATCCTTTATCTCTATCTGTTTGTCTTCCAGATCACTAATTCTATCTTCTGTCTCAGTTACCCTAGTTTTTAGGGAATTTAGATTAGATTGGGACTCATTGAGAGCATTGTGAACATCATCCCTGGTGGCTTTCAGTTCTCCCCTAACATTGTGAACATCATCCCTGGTGGCTTTCAGTTCTGCCCTAATCAATTCTGTTTTCATCATCCATGGCTTTCTCCAACCTAGCTATTGCCTGGATAATTGTTAGCCTGAATTCCCTTTTCAACATAATGTCTATGTCGGTAGCCATTAGCTCTGTTGCAGAAGGCCCAGCCTCTGAATTTTTCTTCTGGGCATTCCTCCTCCTAGTCATTTTGGTGAGAGATGGCTGAGCGGATGTATCTGGATGTATCAACCTTGGTGCAGTCAAGGTGCACCCTGGAACGCTTCTGAGCAATCAAGAGTCCCCACCTAAAAGAAAGAAAAAATAAAGAGAGAGAGAGAGAACAAGAGACAAGAAAAAGAAAGAAGGACAAAAGAGAAGGTTCAGCCAAAATGGGCCTCAAGGTAAGGTTTGTGAAGTGTACAAAGAAAAACAGACAAAAAGACTGATAAAAGTATATGAGAAGAGAAAAAAAAAATACATATATATGTAGAAGCAAAACAAACAAACAAACAAACAAAGAAAAAAAAGAACCTCGTCAAAAAGAACCCCAAGTATAAGATTTATATACTACCAGGACAAACACAAATACACAGAAACACTGGCAGAAGAAAAAGATGGGGGAGTGGTTATAAATTCTCAGTGTGGGCGAGGAAGGTTATTTCGATTCCTCCTGGATGTATCTTGATATCTTTGTTAAAGGACACAACTTTCCTAAGATAATGGGGGATTAAAAATTGGTTTACCTATAGGGGTAGCATTGATTGGGGAAAGGGGATTACCTTGAAGTGTAACTCTATATGAATATTAACAAATGAAAATAATGAAAAGAATGATCGAAACTAAACTAAAGTAAAATTAAAAAAAAATTAAAAAAATAGAAAAGCAGAAGAAAAACACGGGTATATGTATCAAAAAGTTCAGGTTAAAAGGTTATTATGGAATTTGATGTACTGGACATCTCACTGTGATGGTAGATAGGCTAAAAAAATCTATATAACGGTATGCCTGGGTGGCTCAGTTGGTTAAGCAGCTGCCTTCGGCTCAGGTCATGATCCCAGCATCCTGGGATCGAGTCCCACATCGGGCTCCTTGCTCAGCGGGGAGCTTGTTTCTCCCTCTGCCTCTGCCTGCCACTCTGTCTGCCTGTGCTCGCTCGCTCTCTCTCCCTCTCTCTGAAAAATAAATAAATAAATCTTTTAAAAAAAAATCTATATAAAAATAAAAAAATTTTTAAAAATGAACCAGAATAGTGGGAACGAATTAAAAATAAAAGTTGTATCTATGAAGTAGTGGTGGTTGTTCTCTTGTTCGGCTCCCCTGCCCCCCCCCCCCCCCATTGGCTTTCTGGGGGAGGGGCCTGCTCTGTGGGTTTTCAGGCAGTGTTTCCTGAGTCAAGTCCTCCCTCCCCTCTCACGGGGGTGGGCTCTGAGGAAACTGGTTTTTCCGGCTTTTGTTCTCTGGAGGTTTTTATGTTTGTTTGTTTGTTTTCTCTCCCCTTGGTGGCTCTTGATGGTTTTTGGAGGTTTAGAGGAAAGCAAACTGCATCCAGACCTCCCTCTCAGAGAGAAGCCTCAGTTTGTTCCCCTCTGGGTGCTGCAGAGCACATAAGTTCCCCCTTGGCCTCTGGCAGAGCATGTTCCCAGTTGCGGTCCCTTGGGACACAGGAACTCCTGCTTGTACCCAAAACCTCAACAGCGGTGGTTGTCTGGGCAGCTACAGACTGCCAGAGAGCTTCCAAGCAGAGATCCCACACTGAGATTTTCCTGCTGGGTGGGCAGGGAGCACTCAGCCTTTCCGGGACCAAGAGCTCCTGGCTGGCGCTTGCGTGAACCTCTCTCAGGGGAGGGTGTGGGGCGCGTCTCAGGCTCTGCTAGCACGGGGTTGCGCACGTGTGGGTACTGCAAAAAGACTGTGTTTCTGCTGGCTGGTGAGGCTCCCAGCCCCTCATGGGAGCCTCACCCCACGTGCCCTCAGGCGCGCTCCCTCGAGGCCCAGGGACCAAGACCTGGTTTCTTCACCGTGCTCTCTGGCTCAGCGCCAGGGGTTGCTGTCTGGGGTCAGGGGATAAGCCCCTGTCCCTAACCATCCCGATTCCCACAGTTACCCCCCATGATCCTTTGCTCTTTTTGAGTGCTTTCTACCAGACTCCAAGTTAATGCTGGTCCCCCGTCGTAGGGCACTCTCGTATTGGGGTATTACTTTCCAATTAGTCACCTCTGGTGCCTCCCTCCCCCTTTTGTTTGTCTTCTGATACCAGTCCAAAGTTCCCACTATGCTTTACCTGCACACTGGCGTCTTCTGCCCTCGTAGAGATCCAGAAGTGTATAATTCTAATCTCAGGCTGATTTCATGGATGATCAGAGTTCCTTGGTAGGTAATCAGCGTCACTTTAGGGTACAGATTGAAGCAGCACCTCCTCCTAGTTCCCCGCCATCTTGTCCTCCGTCTTCCTGTCTGCCATGCCTATTATTTTTCATGAAGCAAACAACATGGACTTAGCCGCTTTTCCATAACAGCAATAGAATTCCACTGCAGGCGTGTGGAGATATATAACAAACTGTTGTCTAAGTTTCCCAAATGAGCTCCTTCAGAGCAAGCCCTGTGCTTCAATACCTATGTGAAGTGTAGTTCTCTGTACTGTAGTTCTCTCTTATTCACATCCACACACCCAACAACTTACAAAAATACACACATATGTCGTTCTTTGTCAGCTGCACATACATTTTGTTATTTTTGTCTGTTCCACCTGTATTTCATGTTTTTAAAGGAAGGTTAGGGGAAATATTGTTTTAAAACAAAACAGAAGCATGATCACAAGGTGACTAATGCAATTAAAGTGTGTATGTGGGTACAAGCATGATATCACAATATCTGTGTATGTGGGTACACGCATGAAAATTCCATACTACTTACTATTAGAGAAAAGAAGCTTTTAAAATATTTGAATGGTATAAGCTTGTGCCAGATACAGAAGCAAAATGTTATGTGTAGCTTAAATCCTAGGTAGCACCTCTGTTCCTAAATATTATGGACTGTTCCCTCTTGTGTAGCATTAAGCTGTTGGTTTCAAGGAGTCTGGTGGCAAGCATAAACAACCTCATTTTATGTGTCCAACAAACTTGTCCAACTCATTCATGTGTCTAACAAACATGTGTCCCACAGTAAAGACTGTGGGAGTGAATACATGGGTGGGGCTGTGGGATCCTCATCTTATAGACACTTAGCAGTGGGGTCAGGGTCACTGGAAGGAGAAATAAGCACTCATTGGTCCTTGAAGTTTCTTTCCTGTCAGGATGCATGAGAACAAGTTTAAGGGATTGGGGCTACAGTACTCTCCTCTTCTCTAGAAAGTTTTCCAAAAAAATATTACCTTTAAAAAGTCTATTACAGATAGGTCACTCAAAGTATCTTACTTTACAATGAATTGCTAGCCATCAAAGCTAACTTCATTTATTTCATCTTCAAGTTCTCCATTCTGAGGATTCATGTCTTTCTATTTCTTTAAAATTGGAAATTTCATTTTTCTCCTGCTAATTGGTACTCTGAGAAACAGAAGCCTTCTTCCTCTTTAATTTACCTTTCTTCATTCTGGATGTATGGATACTTTTTTACTTTTCTTTGCTTTTTTAAAAAATTTCTTTTCAGTGTAACAGAATTCATTGTTTTTGCACCACACACAGTGCTCCATGCAATGTGTGCCCTCCATAATACCCACCACCTGGCTCCCCCAACCTCCCACCCCCCGCCCCTTCAAAACTCTCAGGTTGTTTTTCAGAGTCCATAGTCTCTCATGATTCATCTCCCCTTCCAATTTCCCTCAACTCGCTTCTTTACTTTTTAATGATTGTTTGCTTTAACCACAGGGGCAAATGCTTGTACTGGCCTTTCATTTGGAAACAGTCTAGTGGGAATCTGATTGGAAATCAGCAAGGTGGCTGCTTTTTTTCTCTCCACTTGGGAAAGTAAAGATTAAACTAGCTTGTGCTTCTTTGGTAAACAGACTGAGTACAACTTTGAATCACTTTGTACCAATGTACTTATATCAATTATTGAAGGTTAGGTTTTTCTGGAAATGAGTAAGTTAGAAAACAAGTTTCTTTCTTTGGACTTTTGTACAAACGACAACAGGAAGAAAAGAGAATTTTCTGACTCACAAAGAGACAGCCATTGTTTACAGACTTCCAAAGAGCGTTTTTCCAGACATGCTTTCAACGATATTCATTTTTTGGGGGTTAAATGAGTTGATGACCAAGGATTATTCACCCTACTTTCAGGATAGAAAGACCAGAGCTAAGGGAGAGATGGCATGCAGCCAAACATCTTGGAGTGCAGTAGTGCTCAAAATGAGATGCAGATTCCAGATCTTGGGCTTATATGGTGAGCGTTGGTTGACCTGTGAGTAGTTGTCCTCTCTCCTGCTAAAAAAAAAAAAAAAAAAAAAAAAGCAGGACACATTCTTCTCAAAGAAGACTTTGTGGTTCACATTTGAGCGATTGTGTGACTGTTTCCAAGAAACATGTGCTCAGAGTCCCTTCACATGATGGTCAATTTATTTTTTATTAAGTCACTTAGTGGTGGTCCTGATAAAGCGATAATTCCAAGTGTGTTATGGTGGCTGTATCAGACACTTCAGCACCAATCAGAAAAAAAGATTCATACCGCTAATGTAGGGTGAGGCCAGTCTTGCTTGGCCTACTCAATTGCTCACAAATCCTGAAATAGCCATTTGGACAGTGAATATACCTCTGGGAGACTTTAATATTTTTCTATTTATATGTTAAATAACTCACTTTTTTCTCTTATTTATTTATTGGGAGCAACTACCAAAGTGGGTTTTTTAAAAATTTAACGTTTTTTAAAATTTCTTTTCAGTGTAACAGTATTCATTGTTTTTGCACCACACCCAGTGTTCCATGCAATACATGCCCTCCCTAATACCCACCACCTGGCTCCCCCAACCTCCTACCCCCGACCCCTTCAAAATCCCTCAGGTTGTTTTTCAGAGTCCATAGTCTCTCATGGTTTACCTCCCCTTCCAATTTCCCTCAACTCCCTTCTCCTCTCCATCTCCCCATGTCCTCTATGTTATTTGTTATGCTCCACAAATAAGTGAAACCATATGATAATTGACTCTCTCTGCTTGACTTATTTCACTCAGCATAATCTCTTCCAATCCCGTCCATGTTGCTACAAAAGTTGGGTATTCATCCTTTCTGATGGAGGCATAATACTCCATAGTGTATATGGACCACATCTTCCTTATCCATTTGTCCGTTGAAGGGCATCTTGGTTCTTTCCACAGATGGAAGACCATTCCATGCTCTTGGATTGGAACAATAAACATTGTTAAAATGTCTATACTACCTAGAGCAATCTATACTTTCAATGCCATTCCGATCAAAATTCCACCGGTATTTTCCAAAGAGCTGGAGAAAATAATCCTAAAATTTTTATGGAATCGGAAGAGACCCCAAATTGCTAAGGAAATGTTGACAAACAAAAATAAAACTGGCGGCATCACATTACCTGATTTCAAGCTTTACTACAAAGCTGTGAACACCAAGACAGCATGGTACTGGCATAGAAACAGACACATAGATCAGTGGAACAGAGTAGAGAGCCCAGATATGGACCCTCAACTCTATGGTCAAATAATCTTCGACAAAGCAGGAAAAAATGTACAGTGGAAAAAAGACAGTCTCTTCAATAAATGGTGCTGGGAAAATTGGACAGCTATATGTAGAAGAATGAAACTCAACCATTCTCTTACACCAAAGATAAACTCGAAATGGATAAAAGACCTCAACATGAGACAGGAATCCATCAGGATCCTAGAGGAGAACATAGGCAGTAACCTCTTCGATATCAGCCACAGCAACTTCTTTCAAGATATGTCTCCAAAGGCAAAGGAAAGAAAAGCAAAAATGAACTTTTGGGACTTCATCAAGATCAAAAGCTTCTGCGCAGCAAAGGAAACAGTCAACAAAACAAAGAGGCAACCCACGGAATGGGAGAAGATATTTGCAAATGACACTACAGACAAAAGGTTGATATCCAGGATCTATAAAGAACTTCTCAAACTCAACACACACAAAACAGATAATTATGTCAAAAAATGGGCATGAACAGAATGGGCAGAACAAAGAAGACATGAACAGAAACTTCTCCAATGAAGACATACAAATGACTATCACTCACATGAAAAAATGTTCATCATCACTAGCCATCAGGGAGTTTCAAATTAAAACCCCACTGAGATACCACCTTACACCAGTTAGAATGGCCAAAATTAGCAAGACAGGAAACAACGTGTGTTGGAGAGGATGTGGAGAAAGGGGAACCCTCTTACACTATTGGTGGTAATGCAAGTTGGTACAGCCACTTTGGAAAACAGTGTCGAGATTCCTCAAGAAATTAAAAATAGAGCTTCCCTATGACCCTGCAATTGCACTACTGGGTATTTACCCCAAAGATACAGATGTAGTGAAAAGAAGGGCCATCTGTACCCCAATGTTTATAGCAGCAAGGGCCACGGTTACCAAAGTGTTTTTTGTTTGTTTGTTTGTTTTTGAGTACAGTTGACACACATTGATGCATTTGTTTCAGGTGTACAACATAGTGACTCACCACAAGTATAGCTATTTTCTATAACATTTTTCACTTTCTCTCCTAAGTTACATTTTCACTTAAGTTACAGTTTTGGGGCAATGAGTTGGAATGGTCACATGCAGGACTTCTTTAGATAGTCCATTATTGTCTTTATTTTTATTTATTTTTTAATTTAATTACTATTCAGTGTTCCAGGATTTATTGTTTATGAACCACACCTAGTGCTCCATGCAATACATGCCCTCCTTAATACCCACCACCAGGCTCACCTAATCCCCACCTCCTTTCCAAACCCTCAGTTTGTTTCTCAGAGTCCACCGTCTCTCATGGTTCATTTCCCTCTCTGAGTTCCCCCATCTCACCTCTCCTCTCCTTCTCCCAGTGTCCTCCATGTTATTCCTTTGCTCCACAAGTAAGTAAAACCATATGATAATTGACTCTCTCTGCTTGACTTATTTCACTCAGCATAATCTCTTCCAGTCCCGTCCATGTTGATACAAAAGTTGGGTATTCATCCTTTCTGATGGAGGCATAATACTCCATAGTATATATGGACCATATCTTCTCTATCCATTCATCTGTTGAAGGGCATCTTGATTCTTTCCATAGTTTGGTGACTGTGGCCATTGGTGCTATGAACATTGGGGTACAGATGGCCCTTCTTTTCACTACATCTGTATCTTTGGGATAAATACCCAGTAGTGCAATTTCAGGGTCATAGAGTAGCTCTATTTTTAATTTCTTAAGGAATCATTATTGTCTTTAAAAACAAGCAAGTTTTAAAAATTCTTAACACAAAAGTGACACCTAGTTATTGTAGAGGACTTAGGATATTCAGAGTTAACATTTTAGAGCACATATACATACATAAATATATATATATCTTTATACCCTATATTTTATTTTATTTTTTAGAAGATTATTTATTTGAAAGAGAGGGAGCAAGCATGAGTGGGGGAGTGGCAGGGGGAGAGAAAGAATCTCAAGCAGACTCTACATTGAGTGTGGAGCCTGACACAGGGCTTGATCTCATTACCTTGAGGTCATGACCTTAGCCAAAATCAAGAGTTGAATGCACTCAACTATCTAATATAGGTGCCCCTATATTCTGTATTTTAAAATGAATTTGGATTGTACAATGCATACCATTTTGGAAGATTTTTCATATGACAGTATATTGTGACCATTTTTCCATATCTTCCATATAATTTAAAAGACTGATTATTTTATTGTATGTATATTACATAATTTGGAAAATAGTTTTTAGACATTTATGTTGATTCTAATTTCAGCTATTAAAAACAATGCTTCTTGAACATTTGTGGACAAGTCTTTGAATGCATCCGTATTGATTTCCTTATTATAATTCCTAGAAGTAAAAATGTTGAGCCAGATAACATGAACACTGCTAAGGTTTTTCTGTATATTTTCAAATTGCCTTCCAGAAAAATCTGCACAAAGTCCTATCTCCATCAGCCAATTAACCCTGACTTTTCCTTTATTTGACCTCCAGCTGGTTCACCTGCTTTTCTTTTGACTTGATATTTCTTTATGAAATTGTGGCTGCAGGCTGATATAGTTCCCCCTATTTTTCATGCTCTCCCTGAATGCAGGCATATCTTCAGAATCCTTCTTAACACAAATTTTTACACACAAAAGACTGATCAGAATGGTCCCACAAGAGGAAACTTATTTGCCATCACTACTTTATGACCAAAATAGAACTGGTCAGAGACCAGTCAAGCAGTGGAATCACATGTCACACTCCACCATCTAGACTTGGCAGTATAGAGGATAGGACAGGACTGGAGCAGAAGACCAGCTTTAGTGGTTATGTGTATACTGAGAAATCACACCTAAGGGTAAGGAGAAGGTCTTGAAGTACTACTTATAGTCTTCCTTTCCAATTCAAGGTTTGGATATAGTCTAAGGATCTGTGGATGGCAGAGGGAAAACCAGGCAGATTCAAGAATTAAGGAGTCAAAGAGGATTCCATTAGGGAAGCTCCCACTCTGTTAGCTAACTGAAGACAGCAGTGAGTTTTACAAACCAGGTGAAGATGCTCTGTCTTTTCCTATGTCTGCATATTCTGTTACAACTTTTCCAGAGGTCTTATTTAGGAGCTGCTAGGGAGACACTACCTGTTTGTAGATGTGAGTGATGAGCACTGGGTTAGCAGTAAGGGGGTTGATTCAGTCAGACATAAGCCCTTATCGGTACCTGCTGGCTGCTTTCTTCTCTCCTGGATGTTAACTCACCAATTGCCAGGAGAACCAGATCTTTTAACTTCTGTCTTGCACCAGTCTCTCTTTGTCACTGCCTAGAGTGACCCTGTGGGACCCCAGGGACCCTGAATCCCTGGGACAGCTTCTCTGGCCAGGCTCGGACATTGGAAAGCAAGGCCTGGAGATGTGAGAGTTGCCTTGTGAGTTAGAACAAAACCAAACCACTTTGAAAATCAATTTTTAGCTGCCTTAGCTCCCACTTTGTAAAGCATTTCTCTACAGAGTTTTCTTGTAACAATGAGATGTTTCTTCTGCCAACATTCAAAAATCCTTTTAATGATTGCCTTACTTTTCTAAAAATCTATGTGCACATAATAATTCAGGGGGAAAAAAACCTTGAAATTTTGGATCTTCTTCAGCTAGATTGCCAGCAGACTTATAAAAAGACATTTTTAATTGTAAAATATGCTGGGAAGTGGAGAATGTTTTTATTCCTAATTCATATATTCTTTTAAAGAGAATACATGGTTTCCCAGATAACCTTTTACCTTCTTACCTTCCTATTAACTCTATACGCAAAGACGCTGTGGCTTGACTGCAGAGGTCTGAAGCCCCCAGTAAGGCAGAAGCCTAGCCTGTGTTTGGTTCAATTTCCCTTTTCCTCCCCTGACCTCCTTCCCTCTCTCCTCCCTTTTGCCCTCCTCTTCCCATCCCCACTGCCCTTTCTCTAATTCTGTTCTCAAAAGTTCTGCCACTTTTCATTGTGACTTAACATGATTCTTTAATACTTAAGCTTTTTTTTTAAAAGATTATATTTATTTATTTGACAGAGAGAGAGAGAGAGAAAGAGAGAGTGAGCACAAGCAGGGGGAGGGGCAGAGGGAGATGTAGACTCCCTGCTGAGTAGGGAGCCCCATCCGGGGCTCGATCCTAGGACCCTGGGATCATGACCTGATCTGAACACAGACGCTAAACCGACTGAACCACCCAGGCGCCTCAAGAATATTAAAGCTTAACCAAACTTACAGTTTGACTGAAAACAAACTTATAGTTTGTATTTATGTGTGTGTGTGTGTGTGTGTGTGTGAATAGCATCATAGTCTCCTAAGTCTGTTCCCTCTCTCACTTGACCATTTATATGAACTAATAACTGAAGTCCGGGAAAGAAACCCATTTCATCTCTGATAGGTGGTTTCATTGTTTGAGATTGGAATCCTCCTCTACAGAATGAAACAAAGCAGCCTTTAAGAGAGGTTTCATAGGGGATATTTGATAAATATCTTTTTTTACATCATCAGAACTCATTTATTCTATAACTGGAAATTTGTACCTTTTGACCACCTTTACCCATTTTACCCCCTCAACCCCTTGCCTCTGCTGACAGCCAATCTGTTCTTTGTATCTAGGAGTTCAGTTTTTTTTTTTAATTCCACATATAAGTGAAATCATACGGTATCTGTCTTTCTCTGTCTGATTTGTTTCACTTAGCATGATACTCTCAAAGTCCATCTGTGTTGTTGCAAATGGCAGGATTTTTTTCAAATGGCTGAGTAATATTCCATTGTATATATTTACCACATTTTCTTTATCCATTCATCCATCAATGGACACTTTTATACACATTTTTGTATATCCTATCTTCATTCTCAAAACACACATTCTCTCTCTCTCTCTCTCCCCCAACCATGCCTCCAGACCAGCCCATTTTATAGCTTTAAGTAGCACACACATCTTTTTGTGTGTGAATTTAGATCATTGTCATACTTTGGTTTTTGACTGTAGTTCCACTCTCACTTCTGAATTCATGTTTACAAGCATCTGGGGATGGAGAGAAAGGGGCCATGACAATATTAATTTGCCCTTCCTGGAATGCTGATTTTTCTGGTTCCTAGTAAAGGAGTTGGGTTTGTTCAAGCAAGGCAAATAGTTATGGAGTGTTGAAAGCCAGGCATGCTACCATGTTAATGTGGATGGGGATGAAAGCCAATGTTTGTACCAGTTTTTGTCTCTTTTACTGTGTATGTGATCAGAAAAAAGAGAGAAATTTCCTAGAAACTAAAAGCCTCATTAAAAAAGTAGTTAGATATTTGCATTTGTTCAATTAGAAGGTTATATTTTTACTATCTACGGAAACTTGTTGAACAAAATAGTGTATCCAACGAGAAACATTCATTTTACTTAAAACAACATTTTAAGTAGATCAGAAGCATCCTTTCTCTTGTAGGTAATTGTCATGATAACTACAATTTTTTTTTACAAAATTGCAACACTATAAAAACCTTGGATTAGTAAAATCAAATTTCTTTAAGAAATATGAATAATAAGAATAATAAGCCTTACATCCTTGTAAGCATAGGGCTAGCAACTATTTATTTCAATATTCTTATTTGACTCTCACAATACTCCAAAGTGGTATGGCAAAAGCTATTAGGCATATCTCATATTTTGGGTTCAGTTTCAGACCATTGTAATAAAGTAAAGCAAGTCAAATGAATTTATTGGTTTCCTAGTGTGTATAAAATTATACACTATAATACATAGTCTGTTATGTGTATAATAGCATTATTTCTAAAACACAATGTATATAGCTTAATTAAAAAATACTTAATTGCTTAAAAAATGCTAACTATCACCTGAGCTTTCAGTGAGTTGTGATTTTTCTTCTGGTGGGTGGTCTTGTCCTGATGCTGATGCTTGATGCTTGATGGCAGGGTGGTGGCTGCTGAAGACTGGCATGACGGCAGTTTGTTAAAATAAGACAATAATACAGTTGGCCACATTGATTGACTCTTCCTTTCATGAATGATTTCTCTGTAGTGTGTGATGCTGTTTGATGGCATCTTACCCACAGTAGAACTTCTTTTAAAATAGGAGTCAGTCCTCTCAAACTCTGCTGCTGCTTTATCAACTAAGTTTATGGAATATTCTAACTTCCTTGTTTTCATCTTAACAAATCTTTACAATATCTTCACCAGGGCTAGATTCCATCTCGAGATACCACTTTCTTTGCTCACGCATAAGAAGCAACTCCTCATCTGTTAAAGCTTTATAATGAGATTGGAGCAATTCAAATATGATAATAATGAAAAAGTCTGAAATATTGCCAGAATTACCAAAATGTGACACAGGGCCACAAAGTGAGCAAATGCTATTGGAAAACGGTGACAATAGACATGCTTGATACACACTTGCCATAGACCTTCAATTTGTAAAAAACAAAACAAAACAAAACAAAAAAACCCAGAAGAAAAACCCCACAAAAATACCCAGAAAAGGCAGTATCTGTAAGTGCAGTAAAGTGAAGGTATGCCGGTATCCCCAAGATGAGGTATGCCTGTATCCCCTTGTGCTAGTTAGGGTTAATTAACTTAGTAGCCATAGCAAGTAAACTCCAAAATCTCAATGGTTTAACAACACAGATTTCTTTCTCACTTAAGGAAAGTCTGATGGCAACTGGGCCACCCTTCTCTCTCCATCTTGCAGCTATCCCAGATTGAACATCTGGAACATATGGCTTCTAAGGTTGCTTCAGCTAAGAGAGGAAGAGATGGAGGGGGTACATTGGTTTATACCTGCCTCAAACTAGGGTGACCCAGGTCACATGCTTTCATGTTTCATTGGCTTGGAGTAGTCCTGTGGCCTCAAGCTCATGGCAGGGAGACTAGGAAGTGTCTCTGGAGAGCTCTACCATTCTCTGCCACACACAATTTTATAAATATGAAAATCTTAGTAATTAGTAACTTATATTAATCCACACAGATGTTAAATGGAGAAGCTGAGTCTTTATGAAGGTCATTTGACCACAATTCCAATGAACATACACAATGGTATCTCTCTACATAGTTTAATAATGTAGCTAGTTTGTTAACTTAAATAATCTCTCATTTAATCCTGAAGACATTGAGACGATGGTATTTGTGCATGTCTTGGGAAAAAAATATAAGGGACAACCCTGATTCTTCTTGTTATAAATGTTATGTGGAATCCCACTTTATTTAATTTTTTCTAGGGTGGGAGAGGAGCATAGAGAGAGAGAGAGAGAGGGAGAAAATCTTAAGCAGGCACCACTCAGCCCTGAGCCTGACATAGGGCTGGATATCAGAACCCTGAGATCATGACCTGAGTTGAAATCAAGTGTCAGACACTTAACCAACTGAGCCATCCAGGTGCCCTGGAATCCCACTTCAATGATGATATTTAGTATATGGATCACTTTGCAGGCTTGTTATGTTTCTTTTACTCCCCATGTAACCAGATCTGTGATGAGGCAGTGCCATGGAGTGGAAAGACTGTTGGCTTTGGTGCAAGATAGACCTCTGTTCATATGCCTGAATCACCACTTACCAATTGTGTAATATTTTGAGTGAGTCATTTAACTTCTATTCCTTTCATTGTCTTCATCCATATAAGAGAGACAATGATATCTATTACCTAGACTTCTTAAAAGTATAAATATGATAACATTTATAAGGTACCTGGAAATCATAGCTTCTCAATAAATGCTTTTCTTTTTGTATCCCTTAAAAATCAAGTTCATGAAGCTAGATATATTAGATATACGGGATGAAATCCAAGTCAGACTTAGTGCAAAGAATTTTTACCAAATCTTTACGAAAGTACAAATTGAAAAGAAAGTACAAATTTTTACCAAATCTTTAAGAAAGTACAAATCTTTAAGAAAGTACAAATATGAATACTTAAACAATGGGAAAATGTGCCCAGGGTTCAGCAATGGAAAGCAATGTGCAGAAATTTCAGAGACATATCTAGCCACTGGCTGGATTTGTGAAGTTAGACTGACGAAATACAGGCTGGTCTGTATTTCTTGGAGTTGATAAGTGTAGGTTTCATGAGCCATCTGGTTACTATTTGTCTATGCATAGCCCCCTGTTTTATTATTACCCAGGAAGAAACAATGGGAAGATAAAAACTAATTGCAGTGGCGATGGACTTTCCCTATGAAAGCCTGAGGCTGCTATTAGTTGGTATAACCAGAGGGCTTCCTTGGAAGTATCAGCACTGGGTTGGCGAAGGGTGTCAGTGGAGCTTTCTGTGTGTTTGATTTGCAGGTCATAACCAGCTCCTCCCATATCCTAAAGTCATTATCACTTGAGGCTAAATATCTTCTGGTTTTCTCGGGCAACAGAAATAGTGCTAGATTTGAAGCATATTCTGGCAGATATCTTCATAGTTGTATGGAAAATGTGTATATTGACATGTGGAATCCAGCAGAGAGATACAAACACTTTCAGATTTCCCTGCTTTGAACATCTTCAGAGTCCAAGTCTTAAGATTAATGCGAGTCCGTGTAGCAAAGGAGTTTTAACCTTATCCTTTGCCATTTGGAGGAGTGAGGTCACCCTGGTTTGTTGGGTTATAAAGTGTACAGTGAAAACAGAATTGTGAGAATTGCATACAAGTTGAAATTCAACATCTCTCAGAACGATTTTTCATATAAATTTGCAAAAGCAGATCTCAGTAGCCCTGGGAAATGTGCTCCAGGGCCTTATAACCCTTCTGATTGGAGGAGTCAGGGATGTTACACAGAGCAAAGTGGAGTCTCTCCTGTCAAGCAGGGACCCTTGTCAATCAATGACTCAAGCAGTTAAGGTACTGCTTCTAAGAGATATTGCTGGGACAATGTCAGCTGACTCCCCAGAACTGCTAATGAGCAGAACCAGAGGAGGTTTGCGGGCCTGACACTGGTGAAATCCCTTTAAAAAGGGAAGGATTTTGGCAGCAAGCTGTCCGACTCTTCAGACATGACCCCTCTATGTCTGACCACTGAAAAAAGGCAACTGCCACCAAAGGCTGTGCCCGATGGATCTCTGCTGACCAGAACCGAGAGCCTTCCTGAACCGAGAGCTTCCTTCTGAACATCAGAAGCAGCAAGTGTGGAGAGCGGACCAGGACCAGACTGAGACTTTATCTCAACTGAGCCTCCACAGACTGACTTCCCCGTTGGCTCTTAACTTCCTGCACCCTCTGTTATCTTGTTTGTTGTGTGTTCTGCCCTGCTGTGTGTGCTGTGTAAGAAGCCAAGTTTAGTCACATGGTGAATTGTTACTGAGTTTGGAATCCTGAACCTGCTTTCTAATTGTGATTTAACTTTGCTTTATGATTGAATAAAGCTGATGTTGTGGAAAGACACAACTCATGTGTGTGCCTTCATAGTATGCTCATGACAGATATAATAGTCAAAGGGGCTGTCTCAGAAGTGTGGTGTGGACTGCATATAAAATAGTGACTCTAAATCCCGGAGGAGGAGAAGTGCTAAAGAGATGCATTGTTGCTTTCTGTTCACAAACTTACTATTATAGTTCTAAAAAATAATTTTAAAAAGTTCTGCTTTTTGTTAAAGACAATCCTGAGCATTCTGGATTTATGAGAAAATACCATTTTGTGAACTAGGGTGAATTTTTGTTTGTTCCTTAATATTCCCCTCCTCAAGTGCCAAATGATGGTCATTTCCATTTTGTTTTTTAGTTTTTTGAGTCCCAACTCTAGGGAATATTTTAGGTTTGGGGGACATAGAGGTTAAGAAGACAGAAGAGTTGTCTGTTCTCATGAAGCTCACATTCTAAGACTCAGTCCAAGCAGACAGTGTGGGTTTAGTGTCACATATATTTTTCATTGGATCACTGGCCTCGTTCATATCTCTGTTCACTCCTATATGATTGATGGCTTCCTATGTTCATTCATTTTTTTAAGCCTTTCCATCCATGTATTTATTTACAGCCTAGAACTTACTTAGTATTTCTCAGTAAACAACTTGCATCATCACTGAAGACAAAGGTCAAAGTAGCCTTCCCAAGATTTCTGCCTTCCATGAATAAACTTTATTTTATTATTTATTTATTTATTTTAAAAGATTTTTATTTACTTGGCAGAGAGAGAGAGAGAGAGAGAGAGCACAAGTAAGCAGAGCGGCAGGCAGAGGGAGAGAGAGAAGCAGGGTCTCTGCTAAGCAGGGAGCCTGATGTGGGGCTTGATCCCAGGATCCTGGAATCATGACCTGAGCCAAAGGCAGCCATTTAACCAACTGAGCCACCCAGGCGCCCCCATAGAATACACTTAAATCTGTGTTTCCGATTTAAGGATGTCGGAACCTGGAGATGATAAAGGCTCACCGACAATAACAAACTCTCAATTTGTTGTTCTGAGGACCACACTATTATGAGGAGTTTAAAATTTGGAAAATGGCTTTACAGAAAATAAAAATCACAGTCAAATGGATACAGGTTATTAAAGATGACTTAACCAGAATATATTCAAGTTATTAAACTTAGAAAGGAGAATTTAAGAGACCTCCTACCCTTCTAGTGTTCCAAATGTCCTTCTCTTCCAATGTGTTCTGAAACACAATAAAAAGAATAACCTCACTGGCTAAGAAGAATATTGCCTAGCTGTGCTGTAATTCAAAGCAGATTTCTAAATCTTCCTTCTGGAAATTTCTTGGGTCTCGGAACTAAAGGCATAACTGAGTGTGAGTGATCCTGCCAGCATGAGAGCTGGGAGTTCAGTACCTTTTAACAAGTATTTTGTCAAGCAAATGGAATACAAATCAAACGAACTTTCTGTAGCTTCCATGTCTCTTAGCCTGCCTTTGAACTTATGCCTCTGCTTTTTTGTGAGTTTAAGAACTCTTCACTGTATGCATTTGTAAATAGAAACCAGACTAAGCTATTGAACAGGTAGGACAGAACTATCTCCTTCTACAATCCACACCCACTCCTCCTGGCTTTTCTGATTTTCTTAAAGGCAGTTCTCTTTCTTTGGTCCACAGTCATCTGTGAATTCTCCTCTTTTGGCTTTTAACATACATGGGTTCCAAATTTTTTTATAGTCTACTATCAAGATATCTTTTTTCCAGCTCCACTTACTCTATTTCCACTTCCTAATGTCCCCGTCATTCTTCTAATATTTCACTCTTCTGCAGTTGGTTTTGTCAAGGTGATCAATGGCCCCCATGCGGCTAAAACCTGTAGTTTGGTGACAACCTTAGCCATCTCCCAGCCTAATTTAACACTGGTGTTGAAGGTCCCTGTCTATAAGACATAACTCACCCCTCAGTTACCATGGTGTTACCCTCTCTTGGCTCTTCCCTTCCCTGTAGACCATGCCTTTTGGTCTCCATTGCAGATGTTTCCACCTCTTCCCAAGCCTCTAATGGAAAGAACTCGGCTACCTTGTCCACCTTTTCTAGGTGCTCTCATTCATTATCAGGTAGTTACTATTTTATTAGGAAGGTAATGCATTCACTTGGCTTAAAAAGGTAAGACTTGGACACAAAGAAAAAATAAATGTGAAAGTTTACCTTACTCCCACATCCTCAGGATTTCCTTAGACTCAATTACTTTTGACCATTTGTATTTTTTAAATCTCTTGCTTTACCTCAGTACTCTACACCTCTGTGAATTGATTTGTTACCTTTAGATAACATCTGGTTTTCCTCACTATGAAAGAAGAGGAATTAGCTTATTTATACTTCCCTCCACATTTTCTTGCTATATTATTTGTAGTTTTTCTAGTGCTCACCTTTATAAAATCCTCACCCCCACAGATATGTCAGCAACTGTAGATGATACAACAGACAAGGAGGTGATCATGCCTGTACTCTCTCCACTTTATCCCCTCCAGTTTACTTCTCTGAGTATTGCTTTCTACTCTTCTTGCTTTCCCTTTCATTCTTTCCCTCTTTTCTTCCTGCCTTTTTTATAGTGATCAAATTTTCTCTCTCCTTCAGGTCTCTCTACTGACTTGAAGAGTAATTACCTAGACTTTATATTCTCTTCAGGGGTGACCCTTAAAATGTTAATATGCATACTGCCAGCCACCTAGCATCAATCCATGTCTCTGTCCTCTTCTGAAAGAAGGTAGAATCATAAAACACTTTGACCTGAACTCTGTCTTCCCATCTTCAATGTGACTGTTTTTTAATATTTTGGCAAAACCTAGGTTTCTAACTCCCTGAAACAGATTATTTCAAGTTACCCAGTGTGGGAGCCATGGAGGTGCCCCATTCAGATGTCCCTTCAATGAGAACTTCCTGCATGGAGGGTCTTCAGCAGAGAGTCTGTTTGCTGCACCTTCAGTATCCACTCCACACTGGAACCCCGCTCCCCAGCCAGTGGCTAAGCTCAGGAGGAGTACTAGAGCCAGGTACTTCTACCTGACACAGGCTCCTTTTCCAGGCTGCCTTGGGTCTGGGTTCCCCGCTGAGCGGAGACTTTCTCAGAGATGCACAGCCTTCTCACACTCCTTCCCAGTCCTGTTTCATTTCCCCTCTCCCCTCACAGGTGTGAGACCCGTGCCATGTCCAAAGGATTTAATCAACTCCCCCCACTTCCTCTCCCTTTTACTTATCCCAAGGAGTTCCCTGCAACAAAGCTCTTCCTCTTCTGAGGAAGCTCTTCCTCTTCCTCTTCTGAGTGCATCATGGCATCTGCTTCCCAGAGAATCCAAAATTATACCAGCATTTTCTAACCATTCCTTTGTTCATTTGCACTTCCTATACTCCTATTCAGCCTAGGTGTTTCCTAAGAGTGTCATCTCATAATCCTGAGATTGGCCATTCAAGACCCTGTATGACCAAACATCTCCCTACATGTCCAACCACATCTCACACCACCACCAATCAATATGTTGGCACGGTAGGCCTCCTTTTAGCTCCTCAGATAAACTAGGCTTTTCCTCCTATAGGATTTTCCTGTGCTGGCTCTTCTGCTTCCTCTCCAATTCTGTATACAGCTAACTCCTCATCTTTACATCTCAGCTTAAACGTCACCCCTTCAGCGATGCCTTTCCTAGATTGTATTCACCCTCCAGCACAGCTTCATGTTTTCTCATACATAACCTTGTTATTTTTATTTCAAGTGCCATTTTTTGGGATGATTATTTACTTGTCCATTTTCCATGATGCAACAAGCAGACATTGTGCTTCTTTCATTCACCACTATAGACCCAGCACGTAACACAAGACCTGAAACAAAATAGATAATAGATGCTTAGTAAATGTGTATTTAATCCATGGATATCTTCTCCTTTTATTTTCATTGACACCATTCTTACCTCTTATTTGAATAATTACTATAGAGTCCTTAATAATCTTATTGATTACCCTCTAGATTAATCTTCCCAAAGTGCAACACTTATAAAGTTTATTTCTGCTCAGAAACACATCAAGAACTCCCCATTACTAATAACTGAGATTACTCAGTCTGGCACTCAGGACTGCCACAACATCCATCTTTCTAGCCTTACCTCCCTATATATCTTCCCAATATAGGGATCTACTTGACAATCTACTTGATTGTCAAGTAGCACTGGACAATCACTACCACTAAACATATTCTGGGCATTCCTGTCTCCATGCTTTGTGCTAATCTAGAGCAATCACTAGACTATTTCTGTATTGATCTTTCCCTCCTCTCTTCCCCTCCACCCTCTCATCATATTTTTAAGTCAAAATCTATGACAATACTCAGTATAAACTCTTCCTCATCCTCCTGAATGAATGTGCAGCTCCTGCTCTACAATTTCATAGCACATTGTTTGAGGTTTAGTGCATTTCCACACTTTCCTTACATTAAATTTCTTATTTATTTGTCTTATTTTGCATTACCAGAGTCTAGAATCATTCATGATAACGACTCTCTCTTATACATCTTTGTGTCCTCTAAAATGATAAGCACAATATCTCCCTATTAATACATTTAAAAATAAATTTATTTATTTATTTATTTATTGAGAGACAGCACCTGAGTGAGGAGAGAGGGCAGAGGGAGAGGGATTCTTGCCCAAGGCAGAGCCCCATGTGGTTCTTGATCTCATGACCCTAAATCATGGCCTGAGCCAAAATCAAGAGTTAGACACTTAAGTAACTGAGGCACACAGCTACCCCAATACATTATTTTTTAAACTTTACTTTATTTATAAATAATGTTTAATATAATTATCACTTTAGTTTTATGACTATAAAATAATTTACATATATTACAGAAGATATGAAAGATTAAAAAAATACAGAGAATAGAAATAAAATCAACAGCAATTACATCACCTTTTGGTCATTATTTCTTAGCATTCTGTCATCTTTTTTATATTTTTCTCTACATAGTATTTGTATTAGCAGAGATCATACTGAATATAAAGTATGTGTTTGTGTTTTGGAGATTTCAAGTTTGAGTAGAAACTTTCTTTAGAATTCATTGTAGTATAAGTCTTACAGTGACAAGTTCTCTTAGTTTTCTTTTCACAAAAAAGTCTTTATTTTGTCTTCATTTTTTGGTGGATATTTTTGCTGGATATCGAATTCTGGATTGACAAGTTTTCCTTTCATCACTTTAGAAATCTTGTGCCACTCTTCTGACATCCATAGTTTCTGATGAGAAGCCAAAATCAGCCAATTATTGAATAACTATTCCCAATGTGCCATGTTTCTCTTGCTGATTTCCAGATTTCCTCTTTATATTTGACTTCTGATTTCTGGCTTCTGACTTTGATGTATAGTTACCCTTGTTGATGTTCATTGAGTAGTTTGAATTTGTAAATTTATATCTTTCATCAAATTAGTGATCATTGCTGCAAACAATTTTCTCTCCACTTTTTTCCTAGTCTTTCTCCATCTTGGATTCTAATTACATGAACTGTCTACCACTTGATATTTTCTAACCAGTTTGTGAGACTCTCTCTCTCTCTCTGTTTTTGTTTTTAATCCCTCTTCTCTGTAGGTGAGTTGGGTTAGGAATTCAAGGAATACTTGAGGAAAGTACACTTTTAATTGTAAAGGGGAAACAAGGTGTATGCTGGAGGAATGAATAGATATGTAAGTATAGCAACAAAAAAATGGCATGTAGATATATGAGGAAGGGATAATCTCAGCATATCTGGTGAATATTTGGTTTCCCAGAGAAAATATTTATTGTAATTGAAAAAAATGAAATAATATGCAACTAATAGCATCAGTTTTATAAAACATGATATGTAAGCCACAATTCTGTGTGCCCTGTGAGGATGTAAGTGATTTTTTTTTCATTACCAGAGAAATTAGGGGAAAAAATTCTGATTTCCGTCTTATGGAGATACCTACTAGTACAACATTTATTTGTGAAGTCTTTCCTCCTTCCACTCCCCATTTATTTACACTGAGGTGTATTTTTTCATGGGAAAGATTTCACATAGTCTTTATTTGGAGAAACGACAGTGAAGACTGAGAAAGGGGGACAATTTGGAAACTATGCATTGTTTCACAGAGCTCACAGAAAAATCAAAGGGAAGTAAAGTAGGGGATTCTAGTTTTGTTACTTAAAACAGAAAAATAAATACAATATTGAAAAATTATAAGATTTTTTATGGAAGTCAAATATTTTGTTGTCTCAGGATTTTATTTAAATATAACTGCATAATTAGAAGATAATGTAGTTGGTATTTCTTTATTTCATTATTTTTAAGTAATCCTCATAGTTTTTCTTTTTTAAAATTTTATAAATCATGTTTTGTCCCTACGGCTCTATTAATGTGTGCTTGATTGAATGCAGGGTATCAAGGCTTTAAAATATTTGAAGACAATACTTTAATAACTCCATAATAGTAGTCACATATAAGCATACCCTCCCCATACAGTTAGCAAGGAGCACTCATATACACACAGGCATGTATCTCAGGGGAAAATGTCTCATGTAATTTTTTGAATTTTTTTGGTAAAAAGATTAATTTTTAATTTAGTGGAGTAAATTTGTTATAGCATATAGACAAATAAATTTGTCCTCAACCCCTAACTCATGAATGCTCAATTTAAACTTAAGAATTTCTAGATAAACTAATCAGGAACAGTTTTTCTCAAATCAAGCCAACCATCAAACTCCTTTGAAAAATATATTTTCCTCTCTGCTTTGAGAATAATCATTTATCTTTCACTTGCTGTGTTACGTATAGGCAAATGAAAGCCTATGAGGGGCAGGGAAGCCCATGGAATATGGCTATCTCATTGACATTAAAACCTGCAAGAGGGGTTGTGGAACTCTTGAGATGGTGCTCAGCCCTGGGCAGTAGATCTCTTTCCTATTCCCTGGAGTGCTGGCTTCTGAAGCTGGGTGTGATGAAGTGGGGCCAAAAAGAGAAGAATTTAGGTCCCCTGGGATTTTAGGGAGAGTGTTTTGGCTTTCTTGAGATCTCTTACAGGTTTAGCTCTTCTGACTTCTTGTGGGCCTGAAGTAGGGAGCAGGAGAGAGGTATTGGTGTGGGCAGCACTAGGGCTGGCATCTTCATGCTGATATCCTTGATGGAGGATATAGATCTTGTGAGTCTCCAGTCAGTGGTTCTTGACCATTCCCCTGGCTGTAGCTTGTGACTGTTGTTTGCTAAAACTTCAGGGGATGAAGAGTGCTCAGATGTTGAGATATCCTATTTAACTCCCCTGGCTACTCAAGGGTAAGCAAGCCCCTTTCTTTGCTTTCCAGGTCTCTCACTTTTTTATCTGTTCCAGCCTACTTTTAGCACTTCTTTCTCAACTCTTAGTCCCCAGGTCCTCTCCCTCTTGCTCAATCTGTGGAATCCCAGGAAAGAACCTAATATCAATTATATATTTATTTATTTATTTTTGTTAGGGGGAGGTGGTAGATCTATTTTAAGACTTAGATCTCGTTATGAAATGAAAATCTTTGTATGCTATTAATCAAACCAAGTAGGAGGTATTTAGGGGGAAAGAAGAGGCTTGTTTTGTCTATTTTGGTGGAATTTAGACTGTGTATGTAACCTAAAAAGCTTAATTTAAGTTGTAAACCCCTAAAATATGGTTTTCTGAGGTGCTGGAATTCCAGCTGAAGTGCTGGATGAGTCATGTGGGTGATTAATTGGGATTTTCCTATGCAGAACAGAAAATCTCATTACAGCATATTCTAATTAACAGTTTCTCTGTTTTATTCATCTAATAGAATAGATATTCCTTGCTCAGAAGCTGCATCAATAGTTTGCTAAGGAAATTCAACCCCTTAATGCCATTTTCAAAGAATGTTTATTGATGAAGGCTGATTCACCATTCCAAAGAGTGCTAATTTGATAATAGGTTATCAAATTATATCAGTCTTCAAAATGTTCTTTCAGTTATTTGCCCTAGTCTGTTAAACCTGTCTTGTCTCTGGGAACTACAGCCCCAGCTTAATCTCAGATATGGACATTTGTTCAGTTTATCAGTCAAGCATTCGATATTTATTTGGTGTCAGGTTTACTAAGCTGTATGAAATCCCAGAAGTTCATAATTATTGGCAACCTTAGTGGTCACCTAGTCCAAAGCAAGATAATCAGGATAACATACCCCACCATGTATGGAAAATGGCTTACCCTGCTCAGGAGGGGTGAGAAAGCAAGAATAACTCTGTGTGCCAATTTCACAGACTAAGAGACAGTTATAGTCCAAGCACCATGGAGATTCTGTTGTCGTTTAGTACTTTTTGCTATTTGTGTTACAGTTAACAAGGTCAGTCTTGCTGGGAAATGAATAAGCAACCTAGGTGATCTCAGGAGCTAAGGGAAAGTGACCTTTTCCTGACTCTCCATATTCACCCCACCCTTGCTTACTGATGTCTAAGATTTCATGAGTGGAAACTGAGGTCATTACGTATTTTAGGGATGCTTGAAAATCCAAATTACTTCAGAGAGAGAGCATAGAGTCAAATCTAAAAAGGGTGTAACTGAAATCTTCCCCTTTTTAGAAAAGAGAGGGAAGGGAGGACCTAGAGGGCACTAATATTTGGGTGAAAGTTTCTACTCAGAAGGGAAAAAGAAAATTTTCAATGCAGCCAGTTTCATTCAAGAGCTACCAGCCTATTAAAATGAACTGTAGTTAAACTTGTGTTAATATAGCTACATGCAGATTTTTACATATTTAGAATCCCAAGAGCTTTGTTCATTTGCATCATGAGCTAATATTTATAGTATTTATATCAAGGGAATGCTTTAGAAAATATAAATATCCTGTTTTACACATATATGGTTTTGAATATTGAAAATACTCTTCAGTACAAGTCTTTATTTTGTTTTTAAATGCTTGTCTATATCACAATTTTAGGAACTAGTGGAAAATCGTCTTCTCCTTCAGTGTTTGCGAAACACAAGCTTTCTTTCCCGTAGCTTTCCTCTTCTCAGAAACTGTGCACCTGCACGCACGTGCATACACACACACACACACACACACAATTAAGAAGCAATAATTCAGGATTTATGAACATCTTTATTCAGGCTATTTTCTTTCAAAATAATAAAATGTGTTACACGTCTTTTTTAATGAAGAGAAAGCAAACACTCTAGAATAACATCTGCTGGAAATATAATCTAAATTGAAAACTTGTGCAGGCATAAGGAACAAGGGAGAAAATATAGGGACAGGAAGTATGGCAAGATGTTAATGCTGAAAGCAGTTCTTAAAAACATCACACATGATAGAAAGTGCATACATGAAATTATTTTGAGCAAAAACCAAACCAGAACAAAACTCCTAATCTTATCTGAAGATTGACAACAATTCTTATTTGCTTTGGGCATAATTAATCTTGTAATATATTCCCACTGAGGTTTGGGATCTTAAAAAATGGAAAGGCCCCATATGCACTGACCATCTGAGTATTTATACTTTCTTTCAGGAACAGTAACTCTTACCTAAATAATAAATCATTAATCCTTACAAGGGACTAAGAACCACTTCTTATTTCTTTTCCATATTAATCATCTAAGGGAAGTTTTGTGTTTTTGAGCTGATATAATATAGTCTCTTAAGTAATCAGTATCATGCAATTCTTTTGGTAAGAGAAATTCTCTTTGGTATGGGTAAGAGAAAACTAATTGGTTAAGAGCTATGTTACCTAGCAAAGGAGAGGTATTCTGAAGATCAAGTGATGTAAAAGTGCATTGAAAATTATAAAGTACATAAAGTGCAAGGTGAAATTATGATGTCTGATTAACTGTGCAAAGGTTCAGTGAGATACAGTATTGCCCACTCCTATAAGATTTGGGGGCCAGTGCTGTGGGTGGGTGTCTTAATCTGTTCTGGTTACCAAAATAAGATACCATAAACTGAGAGGCTTAAACATTAAACATTTATATCTCACAGTTCTGGAGGCCAGAAGTGGGATCAGGTTGCTGGCATGGTCAGTTTCTAGTGAGGATCCTCATCCTGGATATATCCTCACATGGCCTTCCACGGCACCTCTCTGTCTGTCTGAGAAGCTTCATCTCAGAGCATATGAGAGAGATCCAGTGTCTCTTCCTTTTTAAAAAGGACACCCATCCCATCACGAAGTCCCCACCCTCATGACCTCATCTAACCTTAATTACCTCCGCACCTCCAAATACCATCACCTTGGGGATGGAGGTTCAACATATAAATTTTTAAGGGAAACACACATTCAGTCCATAGTAGTGGGTAAATGAGGCGTGGTGTAATTTCGAAAGTGCTACAAGCTCTATCCACTTCCTCAACAATGGAACCACTGCTTCAGACTGAGGTCCTGGCTCTAGAAATCTTCTGCTGAAAGACCTTCCCTACACGATAGGGTAACAAATTAATTTATTTTATCAGATTAGCCAACTTTCACCTACAAAAAAGCCAATCTGTGAGGAAAGGAGACACAAGACAGACAATTTTTGAAGGTGAGTGCATGAGGGCAGGATGGAAAATTCCAGACATTGTTCATTTCAGGCAGGACAAGCCCTTGACAGTGTCATGGGCAGCGTCATGGTGGGAGGTTTTGGTAATCGAGGAATAGCACCAGCACTGGGGCCCCGTCACTTGCAGGGAATAGAGGATAGGAGAGGGAGTACGGAAAGAGAGGGACACACTCAAGTCCCATGTTGCCTGTGAAGCAGTGTAGAACCAGCCTGAGCTTATATGCCTGACCTCAGTTCATTAATCTCTGAGCATGTCCCTTCTCCTCATAAATGCACCTTTGTTTTCTGCCCAGTGCACAAACATCACGACCCGTGTCTGAGAATGTTGGGAATTTTATGAGGTCCATAAAGTTTTAGTTGTGGTCTAGTCTGCCAAGGCCAAAATAAATAAATAGAGAGAGTGTAAGGGTAACAGGTTTTTTTTTTTCCAAAAACCTGGCTAAAAGAAAGAAAAACTGCTGAAGCTCTAGAATAACTTAGTCACACAGCTTATAGGGGATTTCTCATTACCAACTGAGATTTCTTTAAAGTGCAAGCTGAGAAACTGCAGGCGAAGATGCAGCCAACAATTTCACTTTTCAGATTTCTCTGAGAATATTCTGTTCTGTGTAGTTAGGTTAAGAGGTTAAAATAATGGACATCCCATTGGCCATAAGCCTGAAGCTAACTGGGTAAAAGAAGCAAAATGCCTAGGCTTTTAAGAGTTGGGGTTTTGGGGTAAATATTAATGATAGAACTAATGACCGTTTATAATATAATAAACTTCTTAATGACTTTTTTTCTCTTCTCTATTTTTCTAAGGTTCAAAATCTGTATCATTCAAATTTGTTGAGCCAACATCCTTGATATGCTATGATAATATCATTAGTATGATTATTCTTAAATACAATGTTTTGAATACCTACTGCATGCCACACACTTTTCTGCAGCCTACATTTAGCTCTCAGTTCCTAAGGTCATGAAAATTTAAGGTCATGAATTTCTAGTTACTCTCCTGATGCAGTGTGTTTTTCACCATCATCATTATTATCAATAACATTTTTGGGTGTTCATTATGTGTATTAGGAATGCAGTTAGTTAGCAGTAGAAAAATCATAATGGTGAGCAGAAAAAGTAAGCTCCAGAACAATTAGAGAATATGACACTCCCTATGTGAAATGCAATTATTCAGTCATAAAATACCAAATAACATTTATACAACATTGCATGTGTGTAAGAGACATATCAGCCTCATGTGAAAGGAGCTTCCTGGTCTATGGGGAGGGTGATGGGATGGGGTGGTGGTAAGAGACTGGAAACAATTTCTCGAAAGGGAGCCATTGGTTAATTCTGAGTGATATGACCATAAAGCTTTGTACTTTTTGCATTTTTTAAATTTTTAAAAATATGATAAAAAGAATACTTATGGAAGACACTTCTAAAGGTGCCTTCATTTTAGCTAGGAGTCAGGACATGCAGATAAAGAGGAGACTCATAAGACAGGGTATAAATTAGGACTGTGGAATGTAAGGTTGGTGGGGCTTCAGAGGACAGGTTGCTCAAGGTCAGTAGATTTGGAAAAAGCTTCTTGGAGGAGGGGAGGTGTGGGTTGAGTGTTGAAGGTTTAACCTAGAGAAGTGGAGAGAAGGGAATCTCTGGGAAGCCTGTCCTGAGCTGGGATCTGCAGAAGCAGAAGAGGAATAGTTTGAAGTGCAGGGCATTAGTTAGAGGTCAGCACCTGAAAAAAGAAGAGTAGGAAGTATACTGGGCAAGGGGAGAGCTCCAACAGTGATGTGAGCCCAGCAGTGTAGAGGCTGAACCAATGGGGATCCCTGGGGGGAATAGTGTCCACCAGAGTTATCCCACAGCAGGCTAATGGGGCTGGCCTTTCTTTTCCAACTCACCCCCAACATAGGCTGCCTGGGAGAAGAGCATGACCACAGACAGGGCAGCTCTGCAGCTGATGGACTTTGCAGACCACTCCTCACTGTGGTTGAGAAGTAAGTCCTTCCTTGAAGAGGGATCTTGGTGATACATCTCCATGTCCATCAAGATGCGAGTAATAATAGAATGTATCTCATAGGGATGTTATGAGGATTAAGTGGGTTATTATACGGAGGGTTCTTAGAAGAGTGTTGCTGTTAATTCATGTGTGGGTACATGAACATGAGTGCAATGCTCCTGTTCCATGGCTAGAATCTTGGAGAATGAATTCTGGGATGTAATAAACTAAAGTAAGTGCTTCTACGGTTCATTTGCTCTCTATCATTACAAATTGCCTTGCTTGGAGTCATGGGTTATTTTATACATTACTTTGTTAGCAATTCAGATGGTTTTGACTTTGTTGTGTTCTGGACATTATGGGAGTTACAAAGCCTTTGAATCACACCAGGCAGCCATAATGTAAAACTTGGCCCATTTTACCTATTAGATGATAAAATATAAACAGAACAGAAGGAGCCAAGCAGAGCTAATGGAGGGTGTGATTCAGGTTGGAGTCCCAAGGTTGACCAAATGTAAAAGAGAGCACATCAGACCACTGTGCCTGGAGTCCTAGATTCAGACTCTGAGAAGAACAAGGGCCTCTGCAGGGTGGCTGTGATCTAGCCACATGGAGCTTCAGGTGCACTGAAGTCCCAGCCCAGCTCTCTTAGACTGTTGGCTTCTAAAATTCCAGACTCTGGTCTCAGCCTCCTTTGGCTTATCTCAAATGTTATTTGCTCCAGAAGCAAAGACCTTTGTCCTTTGAAAGATTCTTGGATTGATTTTCAGATTGAATTGGGTAGCAAAGAGTTCATTTTAAGAGCAGAAGAGAACAATGTTTGCCTCCTGGGAAATAGTGATAGGCACCATATCTATTTAAAGAATGAATCTAGGGCCCATGACTTCTTGACTTCTCAGGAACTCACAGTCTGAAGAAAAGAGAGCACAAACTCCAAGAAAAATACGTGTGTGTATGTGTATGTGTGTGTGTACAAGTATATGTAGATATAGGTATAAATATAATAATGAACTTGCATGTGAACCCTGAGGGTTAGAGATCTATCTTATGGCTAGAAGAGCTGTTGAACATGCTATTGGAAGTGGGATCTGGAGGGATGAGTCTGAGAAGAAATGAATAAAGTAAACCAAATGTTACTTTGTTTTTAATAAACTTACTGGAAAAGAGGAGTCCTTTGAGGGGATATAAATTGTGAGTTTCTTGCATACAGAAATTATGTATCTTTCACTTTTGTAATCCTGACCTTGCATAGCACCTGGCACACAGTAGGTCTCAAAAATATTGGTTGAACTGAGGGCAACCAGCCAGGCTGTCATGTAGGAGGCAGGTTGGAACAGATGAGAACAAAGACAGGAGGGAACATGTGACCATGAGTAGGAGATAAGGGTCTAGAGTGGGCATGACAGTAGCAATGGGAATGGACAAAGAAAGTCTCAGGCATGTTGTAGATCTCTGTTTTGCAATCAGGGTCTATAGGCATATTCTTAGGGTGAGCAAGCTCTCACTGAAAATTTGAAAACGCTGCCTTTTCTTTTTGATCATCTGGATGACCACATTATAACTGAACCCTGCCGTGTGATTTAGGTGTTGTGTTTTCTTTGCATTTGTGGTTGAATGTTGGCACCACATAATTACCAAAATGATAGCACTGAAGTTTTAAATATGCTGGTAAGCATGTCTGGCTGCTATTAGGTTGACAACTTCTAATGTGAAAATCCCAATAACCATTCCTCACTTACTGCTTTTCAGAAGTTTTGTTTATCCAGGAGTCTAAACACTGGAAGTGCCCAAAGAACAAAATTGTTCTAAATGATTTTAAAATAATGGTTAAAAAAATCTCTATGGCAATAAAGAATGATTAGCTCTAGTGTGTTTGCCCTAGGGAATGGCCTTGAGAATTCAGAGGCCCACGTATCATGGGGCAAAAAGGATATGTGAATGGCCATAAATGGTCACTGTGGGATCGTCGTGTTCTTCCTTGCTTCCCTTCCTCCTTTTCTCTCTTTCCCCTTTACTAATAAGATGGAGTTGTGGTGGTTCTGGGTTGTTCAAGTTTTGGCAGGAAACAACTGAGCTAAAGTATTAAATTTAAAGTATTAAGTTGAACTTGGGCAAATATGTTTATGTATCCCATTTCTTAATCTAAATACTGGAACGAAAGGACAAGAGGATGCATTCATGAAACACTGGGGTGGAGCAAGTGTTTCTCCATGCAACTATGCTTTTAGGTTTAAGGTTCTAGAAATACAGGGAATCTCAATCAAGCTCTATGTCTGGACATACCAAAAACAAACAAACAAACAAGCAAACAAAAAAAAAAAACCCAAAAAACAAAAAACAAAAAAACCCATCCCAGACTATGAATGTCAAATTATTTTAATCCTTTCCAAAGACAAAATTACTTGTTTCCAGTGAAATTTGTACTTGAAAGGAGCTTCCATAGGGCAAGATTTTGGTTTCTTAAATTGTTTAATATTTTGATATGTTGACTTGGGACACAAGAAAGTGGAATGGTGTGGCAGAGTAATGTACTGTTTAATTGTTGAGGCCAATGAGAAAAGAAAAAGGTAGGTTTAGTATGTAGATGATACAATTCTACCAAATGTTGTTGGAGTTCACTATAAGAGGAAATGTTCATAATCATTAAAATAGAGGAAAGAGATTGCAGAATTGAGTCCTCATATGGTAAACAGTAGCAAAGATGCTGGACTCAAATGATGTTACCCTGTAGCAATTAGTCATATATAGTCACATTGTGAATAGAATTTGGTTTTGGCATATGACTGATATCTGATTCTTCATTCATTGCTAAAATAACTGAAATGTAATCCACCTGGGTGGGTATTTTTGCCAGTTTGGTTTATTGCTGTGTCTCCAACACTTCTTAGAGTGTCTGATACATAATAGGCACTCAATAAAACCCTTTTGGAATTACATTTAAATTTTATTGGTTTTATACTTTTGTTTTATTAATTTATAGATTTTTTCTTGTTTCATAATTGAATGAGAACCTTATGCCAAGGAACTTTGTTGTGCACATTTAAGTGATATTAAAAATAGTTAAATTCAAAACTGGGGGTCTTTTATTGTATAGGTTTCTGTACCTTCCTCCTATTTGTCCACCACTATCATGGAGCAGGAGTCATCAAGTTACAAACTTTGTTTCGTGTATTACAGGAGAAGGGAGTAGAAAGTGGAACAAAAATAAAGAGAAAAGGAAAGAGATTAGAGATGAAAGTGAGATTATGAATCTCAATGATTACCAGGAGAAGGACCCATTATTGCCTCAGTGTGTTGAATGCCCCCCGCCAAACATTTGCACCCAGAACCTGTGAATATGACCTTATTTGGAATATGGGCCTTTACTAATGTAATTAAGGTAAGACCCTTGAGAGAAGATCATTCCAGATCAGAGTGGGCCCTACGATGGAAGAGGCAAAGATGCACAGTGGTACAGGGAGGAAGGCCATGCACAGGAAGCAGGAATTCAAGTGACACACGTATCAGCCAAGAAACACCAGGAGTTGTGGGCAGCCACTAGAAGTGAGGAGAGAGGCCTGGAACTGATTCTTGTTCAAAGCCTCCAGAAGGAACCAACCCTGCTGACAATTTAATTTCAGACTTCTGGTCTCCAGAACTGTGGGAGAATAAATATCTGTTGTTTCAAGACACCCAATTTGTGGTAGTTTTTTACAGGAGCCCTAGGGAACTGACACAACTGTGTGATGTCAAGATAAAGAAAACACATCCTTAGAACTGATGAAACATTTAAAAAATATTTCAAATATTTTGTTTTCTTATAGTTTTTTCCCCCTGAAGTCCTGCTAATAATATGTCTTCTAAATGGGTTACCATTTGAGAAAATGAGCAGCTCAACTGAAAGACTTTTTAAAAGAATTTTTTAAAGATTTGTTTAGAGAGAGAGCACACAAATGGGGGGAGGGGCAGAGAGAGAAGGGGAAGGCTGACTCTGTGGGACTCAATCCCAGGACTCTGAGATGATAACCTGAGCTAAAGGCAGATGCTTAATCAACTAAACTACCCAGGTGTCCCTCAACTGAAAAGACTTAAAACCACTTTATGAAATAGATTTTTTTTTTGCATTTAGAGCTTTTTTTTTTGGACTAGTGCCTTGGTTATTGTCATATGGTCTTCCCTCTTTTGTAGTGAACACACATCTGCTGGTATGTGTACATACACTCCAGTCAGAGTTGAACTCTCATTGTTCCTTTCCCACCTAAGATAAAGAAAAGGCAAAAATAAGAGGTGACTAGTTTGCTAAGAAAGATAATGCATGTCGTATGATTCAGTTTACATAAAATATTCAGAAAAGGCAAAGGTATAGAGACAAAAATTAGATTAGGGTAGCGTGAGGTGGTTAGAAAGTCAGGAGAATGGAAATTAACAGAAATATGCCAGAGAAATTTTATTGGGATGATGAAATGTTCTCAAACTGATTAGTTATGGTTGCACATCTTGGTAAATTTACTAAAAACTCAAATTGCACACTTGAAAAGGATGAATTAAATGGTACACAAAATTTGCAAAAGAAATTAAGTTATAGAGAAATGGTCATATGTAGATAGTTGGTGGGTGTAGACAAAGGGAAGTGGTAGTATTTAAGACAGGGCTTTTTTTGTATATGCCTTTCTATATATTGTATACTTTTGAATCATGTAAAATGTCATATCTATTCAACAAATTAAAATTTTTAAAACTGAAAAAGGAAAGAAAGATATTCCAAATGATTGTTGTTAATGTCAAAAAACAATACCAGGCTCAGTACCTTGAGTCTCTCATTGACTAATGTTAATCGTAATCATCATCTTATTGTCACATTTTCATGTGTTATTCTATAATCATTAATCTCCTTCTTCATGTAAGGAATACTTTTCAATGTGGCTGTCCAGAAGTTTAGGAGGAAAGCTACTTTTTTAAAATAAGTAGTTTAAAAACCCAATTTAAAAATATTTCCATGTATTCATCAAATACATAAAATACCAAATAATCATTGAATAAGTGCCACAACCATGAGGTTTTATTCCTGGCAGGAAAATACATAAATTAGATCAGCATGGGCCCTGCAATTTGCTCTTGAGAAACCTGTGCATTCCTTTCCTGTCACAATGGCTAGAAAAGGCACTTTATATTCTCCATCCCAAATAAAGCCTTGGGTTTAGAAATGCTAACGTTTTCGTCTGCTTAAATCAGAGTGGGCTCTGAAGGGTGGGGAGGGGGTATTATTTTTCATTTCAACCATTCAAAAGAATTAGCTTTCTAGAAGAACTTTTGTTCCTATAATAAACCTAACTAGATCTACTTATGCACTCAAAAAAACATAAAAGAAAAGAAAAGAAGAAAAAGAAGAAGAGAAAATGTGGAAACGCCAAGAATCTGTCAGCTCCATAATAGTGGTTGACCAAGCTCTGGCACTGAACTCTTGTAAGATTTCTGCAGAGCCAGAGGACTTTCAGAGAGGAGGAGAGTCTTATAAGGAAGCAACTCTGGTACAAAATGATCTAAGTCTGACTAGGGCTGCTAATGTGTTCTGCAGTCAAGGAAGAAATGGTTCATCTCTGAATTTTTTCTGATTTTTTGGTTAGGGTATTTTACAAAGCAACCCCCCCCCCCCCCCCCCCCCCCCCCCCCCCCGCCCAGGGGAGATGGGCCTTATCTTACCATGAGAATACCCACAGTGGAGTAGTTTGAATGATGTATGTTCTTTTTTTTTATTTTTTATTTTTTATTTTTTTTTTAATTTCTTTTCAGCGTAACAGAGTTCATAGTTTTACACCACACCCAGTGCTCCATGCAATGCGTGCCCTCCACAATACCCACCACCTGGCTCCCCCACCCTCCCACCCCCCGCCCCTTCAAAACCCTCAGGTTGTTTTTCAGAGTCCATAGTCTCTCATGGTTCATCTCCCCCCCAATTTCCCTCAACTCCCTTCTCCTC